>ML994621.1:134615-291381 GCA_010093925.1 Zopfia rhizophila CBS 207.26
ATCAGCATGTCCATCTAAGCAGCTCATGCTGTGGTCAGGACTGGCCGTGCATGAGACTGGTGTTACAGTCTTTTTTTTTTTGTTTTTTTTTTTTTTGGATTCATTTACCCCGACCCCTCCCGAAGGATATGCAGGTTACCACTACTACTGTCTATCCTTCTAAAATTACTATACACTGTACTACTTCATGAAAACGAAATTTAAGCCTCGTAAGGGCCTGTATTAGTCTCTTTGTCCGCCATCTCCCCTGTAGGCCTGGTCTAGTGCTCTTAATGTAAATCTTTTTAACTCCTCTATAAAGTCAAGCACTGCGTCAATTACGCTATTGTTAATTATCCATCCTTTAACTCCTTCCTGGTTTCCCTGAGGTCTTCCTCTAAGCATTTCTGTAATACTGTTAAAGGCGTCTCCTATCTTGTTCTGAAGCTATTACCTTCTTGCCTTGAGTTTTAGGCAGTCTATTATGACATGCTTCACCATCTCCCGTGCTCCGCATTCGCATTTGTCCTCCTTAGTGAAGCCAAATATTTTGGCGTGGGTGGCGAGCCACGAATGGCCAGTTCTAAGTTATATAAGCAGATATGCTCTGTTTCTTAATTGAGGGCTGTAGAGGCTCTATATGCGCCTTGATAGGAGCCCGTCGTCTATTCTTCGCAGGTGTTTGCTCTTTTCTATAGTTTTCCATTCTTTCTGCCATTCCTCGAACATATCTGTTCTGTTTTGTTTTATTTATGTGGTAATGGGGTGTCTGAATATGTGGGTCTTATACAGTCCGATTACTACTTTCGCTAGGTTATTAGCTGCGTTATTTCCTAGGATTCCCTTATGTCCAGGTATCTAGAGCAGGCGTATTCTTATTTGCCTTGTCTTTATATTCTCCACGTTGTTGAGGATGTTTCGTATAATCTACTAGCCTAATTTATTAGGGGGATTCTATAATGCTTAAAGTGCTAATCTGCTGTTACTTATAATAGTAAATGTTCTATCTTGCTGGAGTATTCTGTTATTATATACCTCGCTCTTAATCTTTTTAGTGGCGTAGTATATCGCGATAAGCTTAGCTGCATAAGTAGACCAGAATTTCTTAGGGCCAATACTGGTTCTCCATAATCTAGTGGTTTTATTTTGTTAATTAATTATGACTGCTGCGGCTCCAATGTTGGGTTTCTTTTCTATAGTGTTAGTATATATTATCATCTCTGAAGCGTCTATTAGATTAATGATCTTCTAAATAGCTTCTATTTCTTCTTATTCGATATTAATTACTTCGAATACCGGTTGTCTCCATAGTGTCAGGGGTTTTAGGTCGATCCTTTCTAGGTTTTTAGTTGCTTCTAGGTTCAGCGTCCTAATTACTTCAACTAGTGGAAACTTCGCGCATATTCCTTTTCATATACGTCTTCTTTCTATTTGTTTTAGAACGTTTTATATTAGGTGCTCTTTTAGCAGCGTATGTAGATTAATAATAGTATTCTACACTCATTACTTTAGTTAAAGATATATTAAAGGAGTATAAGATTCTACTTCTAGAGTTTATATTACAACTGTTCTGAACGCTGAAAGAGTCTTAAGCAGGGCTATCCTTTATACTAAGTTAAGTGCTTTAAGGTATCCTTTATCTTTATTAATGTTATACTAGATTATTAATACGTAGTCTATTTTTAGTGTGACGTATACCTAGTATAACTGTCTTATTTAGATTAGGCGGAGGTATCTAAAGCCTCTTATACTAAGAGCAGTCTTAGTAGCTCTTTTTATTACTTACTACACGTATTACTTCTATCTCATCTCCTAGTTAAAGACTACCCCTAAAAGTTTAGCTATAGATGCTGCTTTGATTGTCTTTTTGTGCATAATAATCTCTCCTTTTCCTAGCTCCTTCTTCTTTCTGGTTAGATGGATTAGTTCTGTCTTTTTAGCTGCGAAGTATGATCCTGTCCGTCTTACCTACTCCTTAATGCGTAGGATATTCTCTTCTTGGATCTTCTAGAGATTCTTTTCAGCAGTAAGTCCAGCTCTCTATTTAAAGTAATTATTAATAAACGCTGATGCCCTTTCTTTAGTGTCTACTGATTAATCCACAAGGTCTAAGTTAAAGAAAATAAAGAGAATTAGTGATAGCGGAGATTCTTGAGCTAGGCCCATATTCTCTAGGGGAACTACTTTAGTCTCAAAGTTATTAAACTTAATGCTTACTATTCTTTCTTCTATAAAACTTTGTATTTATTTTCTTGTGATTGCAGGGATGCCGTTTTCCTTTAGGTGTATATCTAGTGTTAGCTTATTAACGCCGTTAAAGGCCCCTTTAAGGTCAAAGGCAACTAGTGTGATTACTTTGTTCTTAAGCCAGGCCTAATTAATAGCGTTAGCTAGGATTAGAAGTGCTTATTCTATCATGCATTTTAGTCTTCCGCTAAACTACGTGTCTAGGAGTAGTTTGTGTGTCTCTGCATAATATAATAGGCGTTAAGCAATTACTGCTTCCAGCAGCTTCTTAAGTGTATTAAGAAGAGAGATTAGCCGGTATACTCCTGGCACTGCGTAGTCTAGCTTTCTAGGCTTCCTTAAAACAATAATCATTACCGTTTTCTATTTCGTTAGGTAGTGGCCAAGGTCGATAGATCCTTTGAAGATTCAGGTGATAATGTGTGAGATGTATTTCCATATTTTCTTCCAAACTAGTGTTGGTAGGCCGTTGTCTCCTGGGGCGGTGTTTCCTTTTACGGTCTCTAGCGCTCTTTCTATCTCTCTCTTTATAATAGAAATTCATAAGATCTCCTCCTTTACCGTAGTTATCACTTCAGGGCTTGGTTCGGCCATTTTTGGGAAGAAACTCTCCAGAAATGCTTGGGCCTTATCGCTGTTATCGACAGCTTCCCTTCTATCTATCTTAAGAGGAGGTATGTTGGCGTAGCTGTCCCTTAAGTTCATATACTTAGCTATCTTTTATAGGCTTCCTGATCTGGCATTGTCAAGGAATTCCTTCTAGTATAAGGCTTTTATTTACTTAATCTTTTAAGTCTACTTCCGGCGTTTAGCCCGTATCTCTGTAAATAATATTATTATAGTTAGGTCCTCTCTTCCTTTCATTACGCAGCTCTCTTACTATTTTCTCTATACTCTATTAACTTCTATCTGCTGTGTTTTGAGCTCTGGGGTAAACCATCATTTGGCATACGGAAATAGATTTACGATTAGTGTATACCTTTCAACTGCTTTTAAGATAGCCTGAATTAGGTTATTAACCTACTATTCTAGCTGCGCTGTGGTCTCAATGTTTTAGGGTTTACCTAGTATTATTTATATTATCTTCCTAATGTTTTCCTATTCAGCTCTTTTAAATGCTTTGCGTGGTTTTTATTCCGCTTTTAGTTTTAGTTAAAAGTTCCATTTACAGTAAGTTGCTCTATGGTTAGACTTATAGTTCTTATGGTAAAAATAACATCTAAGGACTCTCTTAGGTATATCTATTAGGTTCAGGTTAATAGTTAATTTTATTCTGGGGCGAGATAGTAACCAGAATGTCAGAATTCCACTTAGCAAGCACCATTGCATTCTATTATTTTAAATGAAAGTGAGTAGCTTTTTGGTATGTCTTAGTAGTAAATAGTTGACCGCTTTATTACTCTATACTAGGTAGTAACAGTTAAAGTCTCCTATAAGTATGATTTAGGTGGGTTTAGTGTCTGTTATAGCTTCTCTAATTATAATCTGTATTTCATCTAGCGTGGTTTGCATCAAGATTTCCTCTAATATTTATCAATAGCTAAGTAGTGGGATGTATACTGAGAATATTAATAGTTCAGTCTCCTCCGTCTAGATCTTTATTACTATTACGTTTGGGCTATTACACTATAGCTGGCAGTGCCCTAACATAGAGATCCGCTTATTCACGTATATTAGGCTTCGTTTTCTGACGTCTTCGTCTATATGTGTGGGCAGGTAGAGTTGCCATTCTCAGTAGTTAATATAAGTTTTATATGTGGTTATTAATGGCTCTTAAATGAGTAGAATATCGAGGTTTTGTGTTTATTTATCGTTAATAAAGGCTTCTATGTCTGCCTTAGATTTCATGATGTTTAGCTGTAGGGTCTAGAGGTTTATTGTATTCATTATCAGTTACTAGAAGTTATTTAGCTCCTGCACATCCGGTCTCTAGTTAGGTATACGCTATTACAGTCTACGCACTTCACTTCTGTGTTGGAAGGGCACTCTCTACAGTCGTGCTCCCCTGCGTAGTGTCTATATCTCATCACTTTACTACAGGTCCACGCTAGATAGCCTAGTCTCTAGCATCAATAGCATCGCTTCTTCTTAACTTGATACCGTTTAATGCTGCCAATATATCTCTACCTAAACACCATTCCGTTATCAATCATCCATTCTGCTGCTTCCCTCATTTCAAACCATACTCCAAGAGTTACTACATTCCCCAACGGTTTGTCTTGTCTCTTTAGCTACGCGACTTCTACGATTTGGTGGCTTCTACTTCTCATATCGTTTTCTTCCATGATTTTCTTAATGACTTCTGATTGGTTCTCTGGTAGAGCAATATTCTCTGTTAGTACATGATAGACCACTACTCTAAAGCGTGGTATAGCAAGCTTTGTACCATTTCCTAGCGCCTCAAGCCATGCGGTGTAGGACCTAGCTAGTTAGGTAGATTTTTCGTCTCTAAATCAGATCACGTATCCAGTCTTTGTTGTTCCAATCCCTGCTACCTGGGCTTCTTTCGTCGTATCGTTATTCTATAGGGCATTTCAGATGTGGGTATTTGCTGAGTCTGTTAGGAGGTATCTCTTAAATATTTCGTTCTCGTTCTCCTCGTCCTCAGTATCAGTGTTATTTCGTTATGTGCTGATTCGGATGCTTTTTGAGTCCCTACTAAGACTCTCTTAGCTAGTTGTTTACATAAGGATAGCTCCTGGCACTGTTGTATTTTGGCCTGCTACCACAGACACCCATGAGCGCGTTGAGGGAAGTGCCACTGAGAGGGTGTTAAATCTAGTCTTCAGCTCACGGATCTCCTCTTTAAGCTCGGCATTCTAGTCCTTCAGGTTCTGCTGTTCTGCTCTCACCTTATTGATGGTGAGGCTCTGTTGAAGTATGATCTCCTTTAGGTTTATTATCAGTTCCATAAGCTCAATGTCCTTTTCTGCTCGGGGTTTCTTAGTCCAGCTAGTTAGTGCTTCCTGATTTTGTGTATCTTGGGCCTTCCTGGATGGCATTCTTTCCCGGCGTTTTTCTGGGGCTGATGGATCTTCCTGGGTTGCTGGACTAGGGTTGCGTTCAGGGGTTACCGGGGCCATCAGGGTTCTGGGTTCCACGACGGTTTGCCGTAGCGACCGCTGAGAAGCGGGAGCTGAGAGAGAGTATGACAATAATGAGGTTAAGAGCAAGTCCGAAATGAAAAAACCTTCTTCCTGCAAAAGAAGGATGATGAAAAGTCTCGCCTCGGCTTATACAGTCGCTTGCAAAATCGGCTTCCGCTTTTTGCACACCGCCGAACTTTTGTCCCAGCACGGACCCGCAGCGCTTGGCGCAGACTTTACCTAAACCGTCTTAGTGACCGGCAGGGTACAGTTGAAATATACAGTACATAATCCTGCTGCCTTAAGTCGGGTGGTTTGTGTGGCAAGGTATTACATGGTTGTAGCCACAGTGGCTGGGGGCAACGAAGTGAACCAGACTCTGGTCGATCACCCTTCACTAGAACCGCCCCATCACAGCCTCCGGCGCCTGACTAACCCTTCCATCTAGACCTGTATAACTTCAACATCGGCGATGGTCCCAGCGCGGAGGACCCATCGGCTGCTGCTCCAAGCATGATACCGCTTGAGAGCGACGCGGGGCCGCAGGAGAAAGCAGCTGGTAACGATCAGCTCCATGCCGACGACAACGCCCAGCCATCGCCTCGTGAGTCCCCTCAACTGTCTCCCGCGGCGGCGGAGAACGACAAGGACGCATCGCGACCGGCCGCGCCACTCTAGAGGAGGAGGGCGTGCGTTGCGTGCCGCAGGAAGAAGATCAAGTTGTGATAGAAAGCGGCCATGCACCCCATTGCGCCGTATACAGCCACGGTACGTAGATCCGACAATCCCTTTCCCACTTTGCTGGGGACTGTATAAGGGGCTAATTGCCATTGCTGCCTAAAATGCATGTACGATTTGATCTTCCTTCAGGTGACCGGCCACAAGAGGAGTATGATGGAAGAGGTCATATGTGGCATGCAGCGAGAAGTACTCAAAAATATTGTCTTGAATGAATTTAAATTATTGAAGATGCTACAGGGTGCTATCGTACATAAGCAACGAGCGAAATAGGTTCTGAGGGTGCTTTGTAAGCTGTATATAATGATCGACAGGGGGATAAGAGGATCGACAAGGGGGATCAGCAATGAGGCTGTTCGGTTATACGAGGTAGCAAGATTGCCTATCGGGTTTTTGCCAACAGAGTACTACCGCCTTGCCGCTGCACAAGCAGTGCCTCGGCGATTTTATCTCCGTTCCAACTCCATCAAGCATTAAAGCGGCTCCGCTCCGAGACAGTCGATTTGTGGTTCTGGATCGACGTCATCTGCATTTATCTTGATCGATCCCGAATCAAACACTGCCGAAACTTGAGGTCGGGACCTCTGTTTTATGAGGTGTTTGATTCTGCGCATTTAGCTTTGAAATGTTCAGCTTTCACCAATACAATGACTGCCATGGTATTTTTGTGACATGTAGCCATGCTAATGCTATCTAAGCCTTATTAGAAGTCTTTGTGGTCTTCTCCTTCGCGGTCTTCTCCTTCGCGGTCTTCTCCTTCGCGGTCTTCTCCTTCGCGGTCTTCTCCTTCGCGGTCTTCTCCTTCGCGTCTTCTCCACCACGGAGTGTAACCATATGCCCGAATGTTTGAATTCCTGGGAGCTGTGCAGGGAAGCGTCCCTCCCAGAAACGCTCCGGCGAAGTAGCCGGCCATTCCTCTATATCCATGTCCCAGTCATCCTCCGTGTCCATATCCCACCGATTCTGCAGGGCTTCCACAATATCGTCATCGCTATCATCATCGTGAAAGTCGTCCTGGGGTTCAGCAGCTCCGCTCATTGCTGTCACGCGGTGTAAAAACCATTGCATCTCCAACAGCCTGAAGTCAGGCAGCGGCCGTGATACTGGGTCATCGGTTTCGAGAGAAATTTCGTATCCAGAACAGATTGGTATGTTGGTCTCATGATTGAATAGCTTTGCTAAGTTTGGTCCTTGATCTAAGGCTGATAATGAAGGAACTTGTAAGACATTGACTCCTGGAACGTGGGGAGTTGACGATAGCCAGAAAAACTGTATATCCAGACGTTTCTTGTCGTCTGACATTCTGATCGGTTTGAGGGCGAAATATGCTCTTTCCCAATATGCATGCGCGTTTGGGCAAAGACAGATGAGGTTTTGACAAATCTCGGTACCTAGAGGGAATATTGCGTTGTACCAGGGCGTCTACACGCTCCTTAGACCAAAAACATTCGTAAGGTGTCCCAAAAGGAGGGCCCTTGCTGTTTGATAGTGTTATCCTCGTATCGCATGGAGAATGGGTAGATATGTGCGACTTCATTCGGCTCGCCAGACTTCGTAAGGATACATTTCTTTTGGTCTCTCTGATGGCACTAGATATTATTAGTAAGAAAGAAACTTTATAAATCAAGATAAGACTTAGGATAGACTAACCAAGGCTCGCTGTACCTTAGAGCGAGTAACTACACACTGTCCACTGTTATTTCGCTTTTGTCCACCACTACCCTGTGCCGAAGGTGGCAACTGTGACGGAGGTGGCTGTAGTGGAGTGGTAGGTCGCTGTGGAGTGGAAGGTTGGAGTGGAGTAGAAGGATTCTGTGGAGTAGAAGCGGCAGAAGCTGGTCGTTTTCGTTGAGTCCCTAAATAATATTAGCAATCGACCAAGATAAGGTTTTAGCAACCTACATGTTGGAACTATTCTTGTAGATATTTCGATGCTTTCAAAAAAACCTACGAAAGCGAGAGGTGACACTTGAGCCTGGGCGACAAGGTTCGCTAGGCTATCAATGTCGCTCAGCCAGAGGCACGCCCAGGCTGTTGGTCGTATGGTACCAGGGAGAGCATCGTTCAAAGCTCGAAGTAATTTTTGGCGACGCGGATCATGAAATTCCGCTTCAGATCCACCTGTAGATGCCATGGTGGTAGTTTGGTTGTTTGTTCCGATGGCGGAGGAGAGAGGATTGAAGAAGAAATATTAGGAAGCGACGGAGTGACGTCAGCGATCTGTCTGTGCACCAAGGGAGCAAGCGGGCTTCGAAAAACCCACGGTCGAGAAGCCGAGGATTTGCCGATGACTTGCTCGTCTCCCTTGCCGGGATCGATACAGTATGCATCAATCAGCAGGATGACGTAGAGAAGAGCCACCAGCTTGCAAAAATGCTAGACATATATTGCAATTCCTGGAACGTCAGTACCGGATTTTACCGCGTAACGCCCGGTCCCACGTGACGCACGTTTTTGGCTCATCTCAGACGTGTGAACATGAAGCTTTTGAGCCACATAAAATTGATAAAATTGTACAATTTTTTAGAGTAATAAATTATCGATGACGGAGAAGCTTATAAGCTATTCAAATTAATTGCGATATCGCTGTGGGAGAACTATTTTCCGCCCGCGACGATTCTGTATAGGAGTCGCCTCCACCACTTCATCAGCAGATGCACCCTCAATTTTTTCATCCGATTTACTTATGATAGGCCTGATAGCCTTCCGCTTATCCTTCTTCGCTTGTTACATGTCTTTTTGGAGCTGCTTTTCAGCCTCTTTGGCGTATTTTGCCTCTTCCTTCTCACGTCGCTTTTTCTCCTGCTCAAACAACCTCTGCGCTTTCACATTAGCCCTCATAACCTTTCTCTCTTCTAACAAACGCTGCTTTTCAGCCTTCTCCTGTTCCTTACGGAGTTTATCTTCCTCTTTTTAACGGCGTTCATCCTCTGCCTCCTTCTCTTTTTGGGCCTGTCAATCACGTGCTTGCTGTACTTTGTTAGGGCTCCAAAATATCGCATTACTCTCCTCCTCACCCTGTATTTCAAGTAGAAGAGGTTTGCCACGCTTTCTACGCTTCTTCTCATTAATAAGTGTCTTTTTCAAGCCCTGATTCTGCATTTTAAGAAGCATGTTTTCGACCGTCAAAGCGTGAATCGTGTTATTAAGCTGTTTAGCCTTTTTATCACAAACGTCGTCAACAACCTGGTGTAACAGCTTCTCAATGCGGCGCCAATCTTCAGCCTTAAGTATAGAGTTAGTAGATAAGCTTAATAAAGGCCTTGAAGCATTTAAATCACTAAACTTTTTAATAACACGTATTGGATCGAAAGGATGTAAACTAGTGTTTTTGAAGCTAGAGAGAATATTTTTCTTAGTAAAAGCGCGCTTATACGCCACCCAGAAGAAGCGGAAGAAGTCTCTTTTAGTTATGCTAGAGAATCCCTAACACTCGTCCATAAACACTTCAAGTTCTACCGTGTAAGCTGTTAAGAGAGGTTTAAAAAGACAAACATCCAAAGGCTGTAGCGTATGTGTCGAATGAGGTGGGTATATTACCAGTAGAATCTTGTTTTTATCGCAGTATTCAATAAATCGCATATTTACGTGAGATCCATGGCCGTTGAGGATAAGGAGCCTATACTGCCTTCACGCCTTCTCTTTAGTCTCCTGATTAAACACCTGGGTAAGCTATGCATAGCCTATATCCTTATTAGTCTACCTACTAGGAGATGAAGTGAAGTAACACTTATAAAGCAAAGGATTAAAATCCTGTAACCAAGTGTCTTATACGTTCCTAGAGACAGCCTGATATATAAGGCTTAGCATAAGAGAGGTCCCGTCGGCGTATATACATGCAATATATATAATCTACTTGTAATTACTGTCCTGGATTATCTTTTTTACCCCCCCTTCCTTATACTGCTGTTTTGAGAAGATTCTTTTCATTCTAGTAAGCACCCCAATAAGGAAGCCTTTCTCATCCATATTATATATAAGCTATAGATCCACATTGTACTGAGCAATCTTCCTCTCTAACAGATCGAAATATAAGGTGTATTTAAACGCTGAATCAGCCCTCTTACGTTCCTTGTCCATCCTATCAGTCCACTTTAAGAAAATTGAGTAATCGTGTCTATTTAAAAAGCGCCCAGGCCAGTATTTTCCTACCGGATATCCATATATTTCCTTTACGAAATTTTGCAATATATAGTGTGTAGAAGGTAGCCCTCGTTTGCAGAAATCGTCAATATATTGTAGAAGCGATTTCTCTTGCTGATCGTTGAGATGTCACTGGTTTTCGTGCTTTTCTTCACGAGAGCGTTGCACACCGCGAAAACGTTTCAAGAGCGTTAATCGGTCACAGCCATATTTGTTCGCTGTCGCAGTAAAATTAACTTTTTCTCTAGGTTCCAAGGATTTTAATTCATCCAGCGCGAGCTCGAGAGGGCTCATTTTAGTGAAGATAGGATTATGTCAAAAATTTGGTGTTGGTAGCGATTTCGCTTAAAAATCGTGCGTCACGTGGGAGCGGGCGTTACGCGGTAAAACCCGGTATCTGGATCGGGGAGATGAACGAAAGCGAATCGAACCAACATCCCATAGATTTCATCCCCATGATAGTGAATCTCAAACTTCTCAATCTCATGGTTGCCAGCGACAAGCAAGATGAGAAGATAATCAGATCGTGGCCGATTTTGCAGACCTTCTCAAAAAGCCATGGTTCGGACGTCGGTGGGTCATTCAGGAGGTTGCGGCATCTCGGAGGGCCTCGGTTCACTGCGGAAGCAAGAGCATCAACTGGATCGATTTCGCCGATGCTGTGCAGCTCTTCATGACGAAGATTGATGGTATTCGAGCCATGCATGACAAGTGTGAGCTGGCTAAGAAAGACCCTGATGCCCTTAGCCATGTTGAATCCGTGGGAGCCAAGGTAATTGTGAGCATGACAAACAATGTCCTCCGCAAGGCCTAGAACGGCTCGGTCCTGGACCGGCTGTGGAACATTGAGTCGCTGCTCTTGACATTCCTGCACTTTAAGGCTACGGATCCCCGCGACGCCATCTACGCTCTCCTATCTCTTGCCAGCGACGGACACGTGGTAAATCGTGGCAAGATACATCCAAAAAGTTTGACTCCGCTGGTCCCAGATTACACGGAGTCTGCCCTCTAGGTTTACATTGATTTTATCCGTCACTGAATCACATCGAGCAGTTCATTGGACATTATATGTCGATACTGGGCTCTGCTATCAAAAGAACTGTAAGACCCTTGGCCCCCCCACTTAAGCAGATCATCATCCAACCCATTGTTCAAATTCACCGTTCCAACCTGGATTGGCCTGGTCACAGACTCCCCGTTTAGTCTGCCCTCTTAATTCACTAGCCGTCTCAACGGGGACAGCTTGGTCGGTGATCCGGTATGAAGGATATACAATGCTTCTCATGACAGGGCTCCGGCTGTTTACTTTAGCGAGTTCAAAGTCTGGACTGCCTCTGATATGAGATCTTTGGTGGCTTTTCGCAATGATATAAGTCTGACTATATACGCAAAGGGCATCGTCCTGAGCACGATATCACGCGTGTTATCTCGCGTCGTCGATGGTACAATCTCCGATGACTATCTAGTAATGGCGGGTTGGAATAGCTCCGATGACATCAATAACATCAGTAATCGACTATGGAGAACTCTTGTAGCAGACCAAGCCAGCGATAGCAAGAGTACACTATTCTAGTATAGGAGAGCGTGCATGTACTCCCTTCGGAAGACGAGTCCAGACGGTGACCTAAATATATCGAAACTTATCGATAATAAGTCCCTCCCCAAGACGGTTATCGAGTACCTGAAGCATGTGCAGGCTGTTGTCTGGAGCAGGAAGTTTCTTGTTTGTAAGGACACGACTAATTAGTCGAAGTGGTTGTTTGGTTTGGGCTCAAGATATATTAAAGGCGGTGATTTGGTTTGCATCCTGTTTAGATGCTCTGTTCCTGTCGTGCTGAGGAAGTGTGGGGATGATTCTCTAAACCTGCACTACGAGTTTGTTGGCAAGTGCTATATCCACGGTAAGATGGACGGAGAAGTCCTCGCTGGCATGGATGAAGAGTCCATTGCCAAAGCGATAGTGGAGTTTAATCTTCAATGAAGGGGACTGCGTGCAAGCGAAGCGGACTAGTTCTTGGAAATGTAACTGCGGATTCTAAAATTCCAAATCGCTATTTTCGGGTACGGATGAGATGTGGACGTGCAGAGAGAAGAAGAAATTCCAGGTTCAGGTTTGCAAAGCGGACGCACATGTCACTGACTGGATGTGACTGAAAGGGGAAGAAACGCCGAACGGTGGAGGAAAGAGGCGGCAAAACGGAGGCTGGCGTTTGGCTAATGATGCGAAAGCATGGAATGCAAGAAATAATGTGAAAGAAGGTAAGAACGATGGAGGTCATGGTAGGTAGGTCAGAAGGGTGACTAAGTTATCAAGCCGTAAGAAACTAGACCTAAAAAGGGAAAGTGCAAAGCGACCTCCTAATTGAAGCCGATGTCCCCTATCAACGACTTTACAGCTTCAAAGAATGTACCATGTGTTTAAAATACTTAGATGTTGGCAACTCGTTACATGATATAAAAACTTAAGGCAGTAGGATTATGTACTATACATTTCAATTATACCCTACAGGTCACTAAGACGATTTAGGTAAAGTCTGCGCCAAGCGTTGCGGGTCCGTGCTGGGAACAAAAGTTCAGCGGTGTACAAAAAGCGGAAGCCGATTTTGCAAGCGACTGTAGCTTCTGGGTTTTGCAAGCAACTGTAAAGCCTCAAGCGACTGTAGCCTTCAAGGAACGGCAACTATAGAACCCTTTTCTTTTATATCGGATATTCTTTTAATCTCATTACCGTCACCCGCTCTAATAGCTCCTGCTTTCTAGCAGCTACTGCGGTAAACCGCTGTAGAACCCAGCACCCTAATGGTTCCAGCAATCCCTAAATGCGACCCTACTATCCCACGATCCCTGAGCGAACCACTAAGACTAGTAAGACCCCAGGGAATAGTGCCTAGTTAGAAGATGATAGAGATACAAGAACAGGCAGCGACACTTAGCAAGCCCCGAAAATCCCAGGCTGAAATAGATACCGAGATGATAACACTAATAACTAGCCTAAAGGAGATCGTCCTCTAATAAAGCCTTATTATCAATAAAATGCGAGTAGAACAGCAGAATCTGAAAAACTAGAACAAGAAGCTTAAAGAGGAGATTCTTAAGCTAAAAACGTAACTTAAGGCTCTATTAATAATAATCCCCTTAACACGCTCATAGGCGTCTGTAGTAGCAGGCTAAAATATAATAGTACTAAAATCCACTCTTACACGAATAATAAACCGTGAGAGTTTTAGTAAGGACTTAAATTGCATTTAAATTAGCATAAATTAAAACAATACTAATACTAAGAACGAAGAGACTAAAGTATTTAAGAAATACCTTCCTATAGAATTAGTAAATATCTATATTTAAAATGCTATATAAAATAACAATATAACTAAAAAAGCCTATATAGTAAGAATTAGAATAATAAAAACTAGATACGTAATCTAGTTTAGAGATGAAAAATCTACTTAACTAGCTAAATCCTACACTAAATAACTTAATACTCTAGAAAATAGTATAAAGTTTACTAAACTATACTTTAGAGTAGTTATGTATTATATCTTAATAGAAAATATTATCCTACCTAAAGATTAAATAAAAGCTATTAAGAATATTATAAAAGAGAATAATATAGAAAGTAGAGACTACTAAATTATAGAAATCACATAGCTAAAAAGGCAGAATAAAAAGCTAAAAAATATAATAACCTTTAGAGTATAATTTAAAATAATAAAGGTAGTAAAATAAATAATAAATAATAGACTAGTATTTAGACAGAGATATATTAACAGCATTAAGTAATATTAGGTTAAAAAGAAATAATATTATTATTACTAGAGAATAGATTATCTTATATAGGTATATAATAAAACTAAAAGATATAAAAATTACGCTAGTTAATATAACTATAGAGACTACTTTTTTAATATAAAACTAAAGTATATTAATTATTATAGAGTATACCTAATAGGAGATTAAACATACAGAAGTTAAACTACCTCTAGTAGTAAAAAATAAATAAAAATCTTTAAATTCTATAACTTAATATTATGAAATCTAAAACAGACATAAAAGCCCTTATTAATAATAAATAAATGTAAAATATTAATATTCTACTTATCCAGAAGCTATTAATAACTGTATATAAAATTTATATTAATTACTAAGAATAGTAACTTTATTAACCTATATATATAAATAAAGATATTAGAAAATATAGCCTATTATATATAAATAAGTAGATCTTTATATTAGACTACTATTAGCTATAATATAATAGCCTAGACGTAATAGCAGTAAAGATCTAAATAGATAAAACTAATTTACTAATATTTTTAGTATATATCCTACTACTTAGTTACTAATAAATGTTAGAGAAAATCTTAATATAAATTATACTAAAAAAAATACAAACTATAATTAGAAAAACTAGAATAAATATAAAATCTATTTAAATTATACTAGCAGGGGACTTTAACTGTTACTATTTAGTATAAAGTAATAAAATAATTAATTACTTATTTTTAAAACACGCTAAAAAACTACTTACCTTTATTTAAGATAATAAAATATAATAGTGCTTACTAAGCGGAACTTTAATATTCTAGTTAATATTTTATTTTAAAGTAAATTTAATTATTAACTTAAATCTAATAAATATACTTAAGAAAATCTTTAGATGTTATTTATACTATAAGAATTATAAATCTAACTATAAAGTAACTCTCTATAAATAAGATCTTTAACTAAAACTAAGAATAGAATAAAAACCACATAGGGTATTTAAATAAGTAGAATAGAAAAATAATAAAGAGATAATATAAATAATACTAAATAACTCCTTAAATATTAAAACTATTGTTTAGCTAGAATAGTAGGTTAATAACCTAATCTAGGCTACTTTAGAAGTAGTTAAAAAATATATACTATTAATAAACTTATTTCTATATTCTAAACAATAGTTCACTCTAGAGCTTAAAATATAATAAATAGAAGTTAATAGAGTACAGAAAAAATAGTAGAAAAGTAGTATAAAAAAAGAAAAAATAAATATAGCTATAATAATATTATTCACAAAAATACAGACTAAACGCTAAGAGTGGACTTAAATAATTAAGTAAATAAAAACTTTTTATTAGAAGGAATTTCTTAATACTGCTAGATCAGAAAGCCTATAGAAAATAGCTAAGTATATAGACTTAAGAAATAACTATACTAACATACTATTCCTTAAAATAGGTGATAGGGAAGCTGTTAAGAATAGTAATAAAATCTAAGCACTTCTAAAAAGCTTCTTTCTAAAAATAACTAAACTAACTCTAGAAGTGATAGCTACAGCGAAGGAAGAAATTCTATAAACTCTTATTACTAAAAATAAGATTAAAAGAGTGTTAAAAGCTATTAAAGGAAATACTATCTTAAAAAATAATAGCCTACTTACCTTAGTATAGAAAAAAACATAGAAATATATCTTATATATTATAATCTGGATTTTTATAGTATTTATTAACTTTGGCTACTACCTAAAGAAATGGAAAGCAGTAATAATTATTATCTTAAGAAAATCTAGGAAACTAGACTATATAATACTAGAAGTATATTAACTAATCTTTTTTCTTAATATACTTAAGAAGTTACTAGAAGTAGTAATTACGTAATATCTTTTATACTACACAGAAATATATAACTTACTACTAGATATATAGTTTAGTGGAAGACTAAAATATATAATAAAGTAAACACTTCTAGTCCTAGCTAACGCTATTAACTAGACGTAGTTTAAGAATAAAGTAATTATATTAATAGCTTTTAACCTTAAAGAAGCCTTTAATAGTGTTAATAAGCTAATTTTAAATTTATATCTAAGAAAAAACAGCATCTCTGTAATTATAAGAAAATAAATATAAAGCTTCATAGAAAAAAGAATAGCACGTATTAAGTTTAATAACTTTAAAACTAAAGTAGTATCTTTAGAGAATATAGACCTAGCTTAGAAATCTCCTCTATTACTAATTCTCTTTACTTTTTTTAATTTAAACCTAGTAGATTAACCAGTAGACACTAAAAGAGAAGTATTAGTATATATTAATAACTACTTTAAATAGAGAGCTAGACCCACTACTGAAAAGAATATCTAAAAGATTTAAGAAAAGAATATTCTATATATTAAAGAATAGATAAGACGAATAGGCTTATACTTTATAACTAAAAAAACAGAATTAATCTACCTAACTAGAAAGAAAAAAGAGCTAGGAATAGGAGAGATTTATATATATAAAAAGACTATTAAAGCATTATCTATAGCTAAACTCCTAGGAATAGTTTTCAACTAAGAGATAAGATAGAAGTAATATGTATAGTAAGTAATAAAAAAAGCTATTAGAATTATTTTTAGTATAAAAGGCCTTAGATATCTCTACTTAATTTAAATAAAATAGTTATACTAGGTATGCGTCACACTAAAAATAGACTATATATTAATAATCTAATATAATATTAATAAAGATAAAGAATATCTTAGAGTACTTAACTTAATATAAAAATAGTATTACTTAAGACTCTTTTAGTGTTCAGAACAGTTATAATATAAACTCTAGAAGTAGAATCTTATACCCTTTTAATATATTTCTAACTAAAATAATAAGTATAGAATACTATTATTAATTTATATATACTACTAAAAAAACACCTAATACAAAACGTCTTAAAATAAATAGAAAGAAGATATATATGAAAAGAAATATGCGTAAAGTTTCTACTAGTTAAAGTAATTAAAATACTAAACCTAGAAGCTACTAAAAATTTAGAAAAGATTAACCTAAAACCCCTAGCACTATAGAGATAACTGGTATTTAAAGTAATTAATATTAAATAAAAAAAAGCAGAGGCTATTTAGAAAATTATTAATCTAATAAATACTCTAAAGATAATAATATTTACTAATACTATAAAAAAGAAATCTAATATTAAAGCTGTAGCAGTTATAATTAATTAATAAAACAAAATTACTAGATTATAAAGAACTAGTATTAGTTTTAAGAAATTCTAGTCTACTTAGGTAGCTGAGCTTATCATAATATACTATACTATTAAAAAAAATTAGGAGTAAGATATATAATAATAGAACACTCTAATAAGATAGAATATTTATTATTATAAGTAATAGTAAATTAGCCCTTTAGGTATTATAGAATCCTCTAATTAAATTAGGCTAGTAGATAGTATGAAATATTCTTAATAATATAGAGAATATAAAGATAAGGTAAATAAGAATACGCCTACTCTAAATACCTAAATATAAGAAAATCCTAGAAAATAATACAGCTAATAACTTAGTGAAAGTAGTAACTAGATTATATAAGACTTATATATTTAGACGCCCTATCACTATACATATAAAATAAAATAAAACAGAAATGTTTAAGAAATGGTAGAAAGAATAGTAAACTATAGAAAAGAGTAAATATCTATAAAGAATATATAATAAGCTTCTATTAAGGCGTATACAGAGCCTCTATAGCTCTTAATTAAGAAATAGAGTATATTTATTTATATAATTTAGAACTAGCTATTTATGGCTTATTACTCACGCTAAAATATTTAGCTTTATTAAAAAGAATAAATGTAAATATAGAACACGAGAGATAGTAAAGCATATTATAATAAACTATCTAAAACTTAAGGTAAGAAGATAATAGCTTTAGAATAAAATAGGAGATGCTTTTAATAGTATTATAAAAATACTCAGAAAAAGACCTTAAAAAAACTAGGAAGAAGTTAAAGAATAAATAATTAATAATAGCATAATTAATATAATGCTTGACTTTATAAAAAAGTTAAAAAAATTTATATTAAGAGTATTAAATTAGCTTAATAAGGGTAATAGTAAATAAAAAAAATAACATAAACCCTTATAAGACTTAAATTTCGTTTTTATAAAGTAGTATAATATATAGTAATTTTAGAAGAATAAATAATAGTAGTAGTAACGTACATATCCTTTAGAAGGAATTAGAGTAAATAAATTAAAAAAAAAAATTAACTATAGCTTCTATATTTTAATCCTGTTTCTTTTATATAAAGATAAAATTATTTATACTAGTTAGTATGTCTAGATATTTCTTTTTAAATACTTTCTTTTTTATCTCTATTATTTATATTTCTAGCTTTTTGGTTTTTTTTTACTGCTCTTAATTTCTATACGTTAACACTAAATTAGTTATACTAGTTAGTATATCTAAATACTTCTTTTTAAACACTCTTAAATTTATTTTTATTACTTGTATAAATAGCTTTTTGGTTTTTTTTTATTGCTCTTAATTTTAAAATATTAATACTAAATTAGCTATACTAGTCAGCGTAGAAAAATACTCTTTTTTAAGTACTTTTTTTTTTATTTCTATTACTTATATTTCTAGCTCTTTGGCTTTCTTTTATCGCCTTTAATTTTAAAATATTAATACTAGATTAGCTATACTAGTCAGCATAAAACGGTACTCTATACCTAGTATTTTTCTTTAAACTTATATTAACTATATAAAAGCTTTTTCCGTTTTCTTGTATGTCCTATTACTATAGGTATATTTTCTAAATTTCTATAGTAATTCTATCTTCCTATTTTCTACCTCTTCTAACTCTAATTTTAGAGTATATTGTGTGTGTAGTAAGTATATTCTCTATATACTCCTATTTATATAATTATTATTTAAAAATATTTTTTTTAGTTATTTTAGAGTATTAGCTTTTTATGTTTTAAGAGAACTCTCTATTTATAGCTAGTTCCTTATTATAAAATATACAAGCTAATAAAGGTCTAAAAGTTAATCTATTTTATATTTAGTAATAAAGGAATAGGTAGTTAGTGTTCTAATAATATTAATAGTTTTTTTTATTAACTCTACTAGCAGAAGAAGTAACTGCAGGATGTTTTTTACTTTAATATATAATATAAATAATAAATACTTTATTACTAACGGGTCGTGAGTTTGGATCTGTTTAAATAAAATAAGCTAAGTTATTATAACTAAGTTCTTAATATTCTTATATTATTCTTTATTTTTAAACTTTTTGCTAAGAAGATTGATCTTATTCTGCTCTATGTTATTAAAAAGTACTATATATTTAGCTAAAGTAATTTTATTCTCATTAATATATACAACAGCTTAAATAATTATAAAAGGGAAATAAATAAGTTTCTAAAGTAAATCTATTATAGTATTACTATTAGTAAAGAGGTCTAAGTTAGTTAAGGATTTCTCTAATAAGTCCTTTACTATATTCTTATCTATTTTATTAACTAAGACTATATTCTTGCCTACTAGCTTTATTACTATCTTTTAACTTTATATTATAAATGGAATAGATTTGTGTTTACTCTTTAGTAGGTAATTAATTTAATAGCTTAGGCTAGCTATTATATCTACTTTATCTATCCAAATATCCATATTATTAGTGTTATTAAATATTAGTAGTTATTTACTAGAGTTTTCTTAACTTAGTTAATGTTAAATAAATCTTTATAAGTCTATCTTTTCTTACTTAAGATTAGGGATCTAAAGTTACTAGCTAATCTCTAAGTACACTTTTAGCATACTTTTAATATTTATTACTAGTATTTAAAATACTAAATAGTTTAGCTATCTCTATTATAGCTGATAGACAAATTTAAGCGTGATTTATATTTTCTTAATATTATTAAGTTTAATAATTATAACTTACTTATAGCGAGTTTTACTAGACAGAGTAGCATTAATTTAAGTAATTTTTATATTCTAACTAATAAACTATAAATTCGTCTAAAAAGGCATAATTTAGGTTACTTTTATTTATAATACTATGCTATATTTAGCTTTTATAGTTTAAAAACTAAAGAGAGTTATACTAATATAAAGCTTTTTTATATACTATATATTATACTTCTATATAATATTAATAAAGTTCTCATATAAAGTTATATTCTTTATAGTAATATAGTTTAAGAAATTAGTTAGTACCTTATCTATTAAGTATTAGCTTAATATTTATTATATTTATAAAAGTCTTACTAGATATATAAATTTTATTTTAGCTATAAGTTTTGGATATAGTCTCATACTTAAAACTCCTATGTTTAGTAATTAAGATATTTATATATTATTATCTTAATAATTTCTTACTTTTAATATTCTGCTAAGCTAATATTTTATAGCTCTTACTTAATATTAAACTAAAAAAATTACTTTTTATTAAAATACTAGCGCTATTTAGCTATAAACCTCTTCTCTATATTTTTAGTCTTAATAGTAAGGTTAATAAGCATTCTAGAGAAAAACTTTAGTATATTATTTTTAATTACCTTTTTTTCTAGGTTTCTAGTTCTAATAGATATAAAGTACTTTATAAAAGGCTTTAAGTCTTCTATTTTAGAATATTAGATATCTAATACTTTATCTTTTATTTTATTTATTAGATTATTTACTTTTAAACTGCCATCCATAAACTTACGTGCTCTAATATTAATAGAATTAAAAAAAATTATTATAGCTAATATTATAAGTGCTGTTTTAAAAATAGTAGTAGAAATAAAAAGTTTACTAAAGTTATAACTTCTTAAGCGTATAATATCCTTTATCTTATATGAAATTATATAAATAAAACTAATAATATTAAATTAATTATTTTATTATTTAGGGATATCTATACCTAATAGCTGCGCTTTACTCTATTATTAAATAAATAAATTTTTTTAGTTCTTTAGCTAATAATAATTTTTTTAATTATACTAGTAAGCTTTATTATATTAAATTATAACTATATATTATCTGTCTAACTAGCTGAAAACTAGCTGCTTTTTATATTAAAAATAGTTTTTATAAGTCTAGTATAAGCCGTGATGCACTTGTTAATATCTATTTCTAGATAACTAAATATAATTATAATAAGTCTACTTAAAGTTAGAAAGTATTAGTATTAATATTATAATAAGCTAGAGCTTAAGATAGTTGATTAAAATAGTTATCTTAATTTTAACTCTATACGTAACTATATGATCTTAGTGACTTAGTAAGGGTAACTATTAAGTCTCTATAATATATATAGTTAACTTTTTATTAAATCCACTCTATTACACCCAATTACTATTATTGGCCTGGATTTTTATATTTGGATTTAATTAACTCTATTTCTTACAAGAGGCCGAGAGGCCTCCGGTAGTATAATTAATTTTATAGAAAAGTAAAAAGCTTTCTAGTATTTAGGAAAGCTATCTAGTAGTATAGTAAGTATTAATAAATACTAATAACTACTTAGTATTTATACTAATAGCCTGAGTGATAAACCTGCTTAATATAGGATATAATAATAAACAGATTAGCTGCAAACTATACTAGTTACTTACTTTATAAGAGTTAAAAATTCTAGCTATTAAAATAGTAATAAGCTAAATAGAGATTAAACTTAATAACTATCTTACTTAGCGTAATAAAGAGAAAGTTTTATTTCTAGTAAATAGAACCAGCAACAGCACCTTATTTAGGGAGATTATAAATATGTTATAAGTAATATCTAAAAGGCTAACTATACTAAAAGATTATAATTTTTTATTAAGGCTACTTTTATAGATTCTAGTAATAATACTAGTAACTCCCTTTATACTAACGCTATAACTAGTAATTGAACTAGTAGTTAAACTATTTAATTTTCCTAAACCCCTTATATTTAATAGTATATAGTTTTTTTACTCTATATTTAAGTATTAAGCTAAGGCCAAGTTACGATTTAATAGATACTATATAAGCGGTAAGGAAGAATAGATAGACTATTTCTTTTAATATTTAAAGAGATAATTAGTATAAACTGTTTTCCTATAACTTTCTAATCAAAAAAATAATACTACTCTTAAAGTAATATAGGTGTTTATGGACTCCTAGTTTAAAAACTAGTATTAAAGATAAAAGTCTTTAGATAAGCTGTAAAGCATAAAATAGAAAAAGAAGTTAGTAAGAGAATACTATATAGAGTTTAATAAAAAGCTACTACTAGTAGAAAGTGATTAGCTAAATAAAGATATAAAAAAGAGTATATTTATCTAGGGATTAAATAGAGAGCTCTAGAAGCACATTATAGCCCTTTTAATAACACTAAGCTTTAAAGAGTATACTTAGAAAGTAATTTATATTAGTAATAACCTTATATAGATTATATTAAGTAACTATAGGACTACTATGGCTATCTATATTATACTATTTACACTAATATTTAAACTAATAAATTAGAAAGTAATACTTACGTATACAGGGGCAGTAAAGCTATAGGATAACTAATTTAAAATACTTTAAATAAGCTAAAAGAAATTTAATTAATGCTATAAGTAAGATTTTTATTATCAATACAGTTCTCCCAGCTATATAAAGAATAAGTATAAATATATAAAAGCAAATTAATTATGCCTAGCTACTATAATATTAGTAAAGACTAGATAAATAGATGCTAATAAAAGAAATAAAGAAGATAAAGATAAAAGAGAAGAAAAAAAAGCGTTAGGGAAAGAATAGCTCTTACTTATAGTTATAAGCAGGAGCCTCCAGCCAAAATAAGTAAGATAATATTATAAAGAGAATAATAGAAGTTCTAAAATATATATATAGATATAGACTTTATTACTATATACTTATTAATCAACCAGACGAATATCGCATATATAATAATTAATATTAGGTATTTATATTATAGTCTTATAAGCTTTGCTTTTACTGCTAAAGTTTATTTAGCACGTATTAATATAGCCCTATAAGGGATTATTAGAGTATATAAAAAATCTAAAAGAGTTACCCAAGTTACATAAATTAACCTTAATATTAAAGGATATACTAAATAAGCTTATATATATGTTATTAATAATGTGCTTAGGTTTAATCTTATTTTAGGCAAGCTCTAAATAAACTAAAATAATATTATAATCACGCCAGTAAAGAAATCGTTCTATATTTATACTTTAAGAATAAGAGTTTATAATAAGAAAGAGAAGAAACTATATTAGTAAAAGCTAATAGAGATTAGCGCAGCTACTTTTTTAATATAAATAAATAAATTAAAAAGAATAAGTAAGATACGTATTTTTATAGTATTACTAATAGACATTTAAAAAGCCTTAACGCTTAAACTAAAGCTAGATTCTAGAATACTATTTCTTAAGGCCTATTAGAAGTACTTAAAGCTGTTTTTAGAAAAAAAAGTAAATAAACTTCCACCGCTGCAAGGTCATGAAATAGACTATTATATTAAACTTAAAAAGATTAATAAGAAGAACCCTAAGGTCTTATAAAAACTGCTGTATAATATATTAAGAGAGAAATTACTAGTACTATAAAAAGAGTTAACGCTGTTATTAGAGAAGGGTTTTATCTATATAAGTAACTCTCTAGCTATAGTTTTAGTACTATTTATATATAAGTTTAGTAAAGGTTTTTACTTTTATATTAACTACTACGCACTTAATAAGATTTCTAAAAAGAATAAATACTCTCTTTCTCTAATCTATAAAACGCTTAGCTAGATTAGTAAGGTAAGATAATATATTAAGCTTAATATTTTAGTAGCCTTTTATAAGATTTATATTATAGAAGGAGATAAATAGCTAACGGCTTTTTATATAAGATTTAAACTCTTTAAATAGCTAGTTACACCTTTTAGACTAGTAAGAGCCTTTAGTATATTTTAGCAGTATATAAACTAGACCCTATAGGAATATCTTAACAAGTTCTGTTTAGCTTTTCTTAATAATATACTTATTTACTTTTTAAGCTTACTAAAAGAGTATTGCTGGTAAGTTAATCTAGTACTAAAAAAACTTAATACTACAGGTTTATATCTAGATATTAAGAAATACAAATTCGAAACTAAGAGCACGAAATATCTAGAGTTTATTATTAAAGTAGGGTAAGGAATTTAAATAGATTCTACTAAAATAAAAGTAATTACTAAGTAGTAGCCTCTAATAACTGTAAAAGAAGTCAAAAGCTTTCTTAAATTCGCTAATTTCTATTATTAGTTTATTAAGTCTTTTTTAGAAATTGCTGTTTTACTTATAAGACTTATAAGCAACATACTGTTCTAATAGACTAATAAAAAGTAAATAGTATTTAATAAGCTAAAAGAGATCTTTATATTAGAACTAGTACTAGCCTAATTTAATTCTAACCATAAGACTATTTTAGAAGCTAACTTTTTAAGTTATATAACTAGAAAAGTTCTTTTATAATACGGTGATAATAGTATGCTGTGTTTATATATATACTTTTTAAAAAAAAACACACCTATAGAGTATAATTATAAGATATATAATAAAGAACTCCTTATAATTATTTATTACCTAGAGGCATAGGATGCTGAATTATGGTCTATTAAAAAGTTCTAGGTTATTACTAATCACAAAAACCTTAAGCACTTTATAAGGCTTTAAAAATTAAATAAAAAACATACGCGCTAGTAGTTATTCCTTAGCTAATATAATATAAAGATTTAATATAGGCTAGGGAAAGAAAATGTATAAGTTAATATACTATTAAGACACGAATAGAATTATTTAAGTAGAGAAGATAATAAAAAGCTAAAGAGCTATATAATTCAGCTACTAAAGCTAGTAGTCACATATTAAAAAAAAAAGCTTAAATTAAATAATAATAGATAAGTAGTATAAGCTTTCTCTGCTTAAATTAGTTTTTTAATAATTATAGAAGATAGTATAACTAAAGTCTAGAAGTCTTATACCTAGAAGTCTCATAATAAGCTTAAATAAAGATAGTATAATATAGTACTAGATAATAAAGTGTATATAAAAGCAGTATAGGCTTTTTATAATTAGGAGCGGAGATTTTCTTTAGAGCTTAAACTAAAAGTTTCACTAGCTAAGTACACAATTAATAAAAATAAAATCCTTTATTATTAGAATAGAAAGTAGGTGCCTGACTTAGAGCTATTAAGAACATTAATTATTTACTAGATTTATTTATTATAAGTAATAGAACACCTAGGACGGCAGAGCACCTATTTAATATTAATAAGAAATTACTTTTAACTAGAGATATCAAACTACGTACGGTATTATATTTAAAACTATAATATTTATAGTTATATAAAGTTATAAAGAGATTATTAGCAAGAGCTGTTACGCCTATTACCTATTCCCAATTATATTTAGAAAGAGATTTTAATAGATTTTATAACTAGATTACTAGAAAGTAATAGCTGTATAGTCTTACTAGTAATTACTAATAGGTTAAGCAAGAATATAACTCTCTACTCTCTTTTAAATATAGATATTAAGATAGTAATATAAGCTTTTATCTGTAAGATTATTACTTATTATTAGATTCCTAACGCTATAGTATCTAATTATGGTAGCTAATTTATCAGTAAGTTCTAAACTAAGCTTTATAAAATTCTATAAATTAAAAGGCGATTATCGACAGCGTTCTATCCGCAAACAGATAGTTTAATAAAAAAAATAAATAGTATAGTTAAGGTCTATCTTTAAGTGTTTATTATGTGGGATTAAGTAAACTAGGCGAAACTCTACTTAATAGCTAAGATTATAATAAAGAGAAGAGACACTATTTTAATAAGAATAAACCTATTCTTTTTTTAGCACGGATATAATATAGAACTGCTATAAGTGGATATTAGAATTAGACGTAATATAACAGCTTAAGACCTAAAAGCTAGCGCTAAAGAAATTATAGGAAAGCTAAAAGAATATATTAACTTAGTATAGGCAACTATAGCTAAGGCATAGTAAGAGTAAAAAAAATAGGTAAACTAATATTAAAATAAAGCCCTATAACTACGTGTTAGAGATAAGGTATAGCTAAAGCTTAGTAACTAACTCTTTACTAAATAAGAAAATAAAAAGCTAGACTAGAAGAATACTAAATATACTATAGAAAATATAATTAGTCTGCACGCTATAAAGCTAAATATGCTTTTAAAGCTAAACCTAATATTTTATATAAATAGATTATAGCTAGTAAGTAATAACCTATTACTAAGTTAGTCTACAGACGACTCTTAGCTACTATTAATCTAAATAGATAACTATAAAAAGCATATAGTGCAGGATATTATTACTAAAATATAAATAAAATAAGAATAAGGCTACTAGCTATAATATAAAGTAAAGTAAAAAGACTATATATTAATAACTATAGAGCTAGTAAGCTAGCTAGAAGATATAATAATATTAGACTATTAAAAGAAGTATATAGCGTTTCTGCGAAAAGATAAACACAAACTCCTACTAATAAACTACTAATAAAAGCTTTAGAAGAAGCTACAGTAAATAGAATTTAAAATAGGCTTATAAAGGCCTTTAGGTAAACAGTTCACCAGAAAGCCTCTACCTAGTCTATAAGAAGAGAGGTAATATAATAGGCTAGAGCTTAAAATAGTTAACTAAAATAGTTATCTTAGCTTTAACTTTATGCGTAACCACGTAATCTTAGTGACTTAATAAGAGTAGCTATTAAGTCTCTATAGCGTATATAGTTAACTTTTTATTAAATTTATTTTATTATACTTAATTACCATTATTAGCCTAGATCCTTATAAATATAAAGCTATATACTTTCTTATACTAGTACTACTAATAAGGTTAAATACTTTACATAACTTTACTAAAAAATCACCATTCTTCTTTTATTTTTAGTTTAGTTAATTTATAAGGTTTTTTAAGAT
This sequence comes from Zopfia rhizophila CBS 207.26, assembly GCA_010093925.1. Taxonomy (NCBI): domain Eukaryota; kingdom Fungi; phylum Ascomycota; class Dothideomycetes; family Zopfiaceae; genus Zopfia; species Zopfia rhizophila. The sequence goes on from ML994621.1 coordinate 161,495, forward strand.
ATAGAGTGTTAAAAGCTTATGTATATTATTACTATTAAGAGATAGTAAATAAAACTCTTTAGTATTAAAAGAGTTTAGATTATTACTTTACTTAGTAGATATAGCTTAATATACAGCTACCGTCATTCTTACTCTTAAAAGTAAAGAAAATTAGTTATAATAAGAAAACTAATAGTATTAGTTTATAAGTACCTACTAGCTACTATAGCTAGTTAAGGGCTTAATAAGACTAAAGATTTAGCTTATTACTATACTAAAGAATTACTTTATATTATTTATATTCTATAACTAGTGCTTATTAATATAGTAGCTTATACTTTAGTTTCTACTTATTAATAAAGCTTTAGCTAATATAGGCTTAGCGTAGAGTCTAAAAATAGCACTTTATAATTAAAAAAAAGTAGAGATATTATACGTGATACGTGATCTATAGCTCTAAAAATAGCCAGGAAAGAAACAAAACTTTCTAAAGGACTATTAGATTTAGTTAAGATAAAAAAGCTAAGAAAATATAAAAATACTATAATATATTTAATATCTGAAATTTAAGCTTCAATTAGGTGCAGTGGCTTACTAAGAAAGTATAAATCTTTAGTACTAATATTTTTAGACCTTATTATATTTCCTTATAAGACCTAACTAACGTAGCTTGATTCTAGAAAACTATATTATATAGTTAATTTTATAAACTCTCTAAAGACTTTCTCTATAGTCTCTTTTCTATCTATAACTTAAAGTAATAAGTACTATTAATCCATTCCTCAACCTTTTTACTCTACTGTTAAATAATAAATAGTAATAATTTAGGTTTTTACTAATATCTAATATAAGTATAGTGTATATAGTGGACTCTATTATTTTCTTTCTTTCTAATAATCCTAAAAGCACCTATAAGGATGCTGTAAATAAAGATACTAGAAAGTAATAGCTTTAGTTAACTAAGCTTACTTTACTTTAACTAGCTAACTAAGATAAAAAGAAAGTATATAATAAAAATCCGCCTAGCTATATTTACTATATAATTAAGTAGAAGATAACCGTAAATAATAAAATAGTTTTTAAGAATATAGAGTAAAATATTATACTAGCACTAGTATTATACTAGCAGACCTTTTTATAACTAAAGTTAGAGAAACTTCTACGTAGAAAGGTCTCTTATAATAGATATATAAAATATAATAATATTAATATTATAGTCTCTATAATAAACCGCTCTAAGTAGGATCTAATAAAATAATTTAAAGGCGTAGATATTAATTAGTTAGTTATAAAAAAATAGCTTCTAACATAAGGGGAGCTGTTTCATACTGGTAAGAAACTTAGAGTAGACATTTCATTTAATTACCTAAAAAAAATCATAAAAAAAGGAAATTAATATAATAAGCGAAATCCGGTATATAAGTAGATATATTTTAGTTATTAAAAAGGGATCTCTTACTAACGCCCTACTAGGACCATATTATTTAGCTTTATTATTAAGACGAAATATTCTTATCTTACTTATATTTAGAATACCTTTCTTTTAGAAACCTTAAATATTAAGATTGTAAGTGATATATATTATATAAGGAGAGCTTAATAATCCTCTACTAAAGCCTATTAGCATTAAAATATCTTCATAAATAAAAAAGGCTAATTATGTATTAAGATATTAAACTAGAAAATATCCTAGTCGTAACTTGTAACTCTCTTTATATTAAGCTAGTAAACTTTAGCCTTATAAAAGTAAATAGTTCTCTAATAATATTTTATAGTATAGAAACCTACTGTCCTCCTAAAATCGCTAAATACTTCAGACTATTAAAATTAGTACTAAAAGATAAATATATAGAGATAGTTAATATCTAGTTACTTAGTGTTATTATTTTAAGATTTACGTTACCCAATCTTCCTTATTCTAATTCCAGTATAGAAATAGATTAGTGTGAAAAAATTATTAATAAAGTTAATAATTACGATAATAACCTAATTAACTTCTTATTAACTACTATATTAGTTATAAGACTAGAATTATGATATTTAGTATAGGCCTACTTAGATAGAGTAAAAGAGCTCTTTATTTCTTTTTAAAATAATAATCTAACTCTAACACCTACTTTCTATATTAATAAATATAAAATAATAGTAGCTAGCTACCATATTAAAGAGCGCCTTACTAAAAAGTAGTTAATCTTATTATATAAAATAAGTATTTCTAAACCCTCTTATTTAGAATACGTAGCTAAATAAGAGCTAAGTGGGTTATTTCTATAAATAAATAATTATCTCTACTTTTTTATAATTTAGAAGTATATTAAATTAAATACCTTACCTTCTAATTCTCAGACGTCTATTTTTACGGAAATGTAAAAATAGTTAATTTAGTTATTAATATTATTATTATTACCTACTAGAAGATCCTCTAAATACTATATAAAAAATACTAGTTCTAATAAACATTTATAAGAAGATAGGGTATATATGCTAAGACTAAGTAAATAAAAGTAACTAGCTTAATCTAGTATAAATTATCTTTTAGGCTAGAGAGTTTAATAAAAGTCTAGTTCTAGTATTACAGATAGTAATAAAAAGGTAACTATATTTAAAAAGCTAAAAGAACTAGTAATAATAGCTAATAAAGCTTTAGAATAGAAATATATGTTTAAGCTTAAAAGAAAGAACTATAAGTAAATATAAGACATACTAGCATAGGCTAAGGCACAGGCTAAGAAATAAGAATAAAAATATAAAACTATATAAGTAGATACGAAGTATTTATTTACATAACAGAATAAAGCTTAGTAAATAGAGAGAAAGTAAGATAATAAAGTCTTAAATATTTCTAGTAGTCTCTAGCAGCCTCTAGCAGCCTCTAGTAGTCTTTAGTAGTATTTAATATATAGTTAAATAGTATATAATATACGCATAGAGAATCTACTATAAGTATAAAGTATTAGATAGTTTATAGTTACTTTTAATTCTTTATAGTTACTCTAAAATTAAGATTTATACCTTAAGTGAAATAGTTTAATACTATTCTATTAAACCTTAACTTATTATATTACTTCTTTTTACTTCTACTAAGTTAACTAACTTCTACTAAGTTTAATAAGCTATCTGATTTAGAAGTAAGAGAACTAATTAACTATTATAATAATTAGTTAGACAGCTTATTACCACTATAATTTATATTAGTAAGTTAGTAACTTATAATATTATAATTATTATCTTAAGAGAGTAAGAAAAGTAGCTGGATAGATTCTAATAACTAATTATTAAAAGTCTATAATAACTTATTACAAGGATGAATAAAAACTTTACTTATTAAAAGAAAGTAGTAGTAAAGAAAAAGTTATAGCAGAATCTTTATTTACAACTAAAAGTATATCTAGAGAATAAAAGAGTATATAATAAATTATTTAAGAATAAAAAGTAGCTATTATAAAGTTATGCGACACCCTAATAGGTTTATAATAATAAATTAAAATAAATTAAGAAAGGAAAACAGTAAAGATATAGCCTTCTAAGAAATTTAATAGTAATTAAAATAAACTTAAGATCTTTATAGCAGCTATAGATCTCTACTATTAATTTAATTAAAAATTATTTCTAACTAATTAGGATTAGATTCTAGTAGCCGGCATAAATATAATAGACAAAGCTATATAATAATTTAAACCTTTAATAAGAAACTACCTAGCTAACAGAAACTCTAACTAGGGAGTGATAGAATTAATAGACTATAATAGTAATATATAACAAGCTTTTAAAAGTTATAAACATTTTAAACAAGAAATAATTATTATTTTTAGAGAAATTAATAAGAAAACTAAAGTAATCTAGAAACTTTAATAGCTTAAGTAATAAATATTAGTAGCTAATTATATAGCAGAATTTAAACAGATCTAATTACAGCTTAATTAGGTAAACTAACTACTAGTTATAATATACTATAAAGAACTAAAAGACAGAATTAAGGACGAAATTTCTAAAAGAAAGCGGCTAAGTACTTTATTAGAAATTATTAAATAAGTAATAACTATTAATAACTATTAGTACTAACAAGAATAAAAGAAAAAGGTATATAGAAGATTAGTAATCTATATACTAAAAAGAAACAGAAAAGATAACTAAACCTATAACGAAATAAATATTAATGTTAAATAAATATTTATTAGAAAAGAGTAAGGAAAGTAAATTAAGAAATAAATAAAGCACTATACATATAAGGCCTGCTTAGAATACAGAAAACAAAAACACTTTATTAAAGATTATAAATAATAATAATTAGATATTAAGAAAGCTTACGTTTAGACTAAGGCGCCTAAAGAAATCAAAATCACTATAGTCTAAATAAAATAAATAAGAAATATTATAATAAAAGAAATAATTATAAAAAGAATCTAGAAAGAATAATACTAGATATATAGAAACTACATACATCTCGGATAAGAATGCGAAGTTCTGTATTAGTAAGTTAAAAATTATTTAGTAGAATAATTTAGTAATATAATTACTATAATATAAAAAGCAGCAGTTTAACAACACAACGTAGAAACTAAAAAGAAAATATAAAGATTCTATAAGATTATAGAATAAGAAGGTAGACTATTCCATAAGGAAGATTAGAAATTCAGATAAAAAAAAAATTAAGAGATAATAAAGAGTAAGAAGCTAATATCTATAATAATTATATAATATATATACTAAAAATATTATTAAATATATAGATTAGAGTACCACTAAGGGGAATACTATATTACCAAATACTAAAAAGTTATCTTAAAAAACGGGATGTATAAATGCTAATAAGTATTATAGTTAGTAGAAAATAAATAGTATAAAGAGCTAAACAGATAAGAACTAGCTATATAAATAAATAAAATCTATAAATAAATATCTATATTAGTTATAATTAATATAGTATACTATCACCCTGTCGGACATCTAAAATTAAAATAGAATTAAAATAGAAAGGATAAAGAAACCCCTTTACTAATATTATAGATACAGGATAATAATGCTGTAAATAAAATAATAAGAAAGAAATACTAGATATATATAGCTCTTAACTATATAGGAAAGAACTATAAATAGAATAAACACGCTATACCTGTTAAGGGACTAAAGATAAGAAAAATATTATAATAATTAATAAATAAAAAGAAACTTAACCTGTAGTAAGAACTAGTTTATATAGATTTAAAAAATAAACTACAGAACCCAAACTCAGACAAACACAAATAATTATTATAAAATAAATACTAGATAAGATGCTGATAATATTAAGCTAAATACTATTAAAAAAAATAGTTAACTACAGACTCACATAAAAAACTCATATATTAAAAATGTTTCTTAAGATAGAAATGTTAGGATTATAGAGAATAAACTAAAAATATATATAAAATACTAGATAAGAAAGTGTGCTAACTCTAGAAATATTTAATCTATAAACTTAAAAAAAAACACTAAAGAAATAACTACTACTTAGGAGTTATCTATAAATAAAAAACTAAAAAGCTAGTAGACTATAACTAAGCCACTAGAGGACTAAGAACTAAAGATTAGAAATAATATAATACTTATATATAATTAAACTAGAGAAAATATGAAAATAAGCTATATATAAATATATATATTAATAGTAATTAAACACTAGCACTTATAAATAGTAGGGTTAGTAAAATACTTATATTAAATAAATAAGTATAAAGATACTAGATACTAACTAGAGTTTTAGACAAACTTATATAAATAAGACGCGTAGATAATAGTCTAGTAATATTTAGAAAATATTTAATTAATTTTAAAATAAGAAATATAACTATTAGAGCAGCAGGTTATATAGATAACTACTATATTAAAATTATAAATCTAAATAGTAAGAATTTTATCTTAGGATAAAATTAGCTAGCATAATAGAACCTAATAATTAACTAGAAAATAAAGTTTATAGAAACTAGGAGAGACTACTACAGATAAACGAAAGCTATAATATAGATAAAAAAAACAATTTTTCACGATACCACGTTTATTATACTAGATGAATACTAAGAGGAATTTAAAGAATAGTTTTTTAAAGAAGCTAAAGACTAATTACTAGAATACTAGAACTAGGACTATAAAGTTACGCTTAAAGAAGAAACAGATTTAAAACTAGAACCATTATATCAAGTATCCATTCATCAATAAAAAGAATTACGAAAATTCTTATAGGAAAATTAATAAAAAGAGTATATATAAATTAGTTAAAGCAAGATGGCTTTACTAATACTTTTTATACTAAAAAAGAATAGAAAACTAAGGTTATATATTAATTATAGATATTTTAATAAAGCTATAGTAAAGAATTATTACCTAATACTACTAATTTTAAAACTTATAAATAAACTCAGAGGAGCTAAATAGTTTAGTCTTTTTAATATTAAGAATAGATATTATTAAATATAAATAACTAAAGAACACGAATAGATGACAGCATTTAAAATAAGATATAAATTATTTAAATACTTAGTTATACTAATAGAATTTATAAACGTATTAGTAATATTCTAGATAATTATTAACTATATGCTAAGGGAATACCTAGATATATTTATAATAATATATCTTAATAATATACTTGTATATATAAATAGAATACTAAAAGAATATGTTAAGTATATTAAGAGAGTATTATAAAAGCTCAAGGAACATAAATTATATATTTAAATAAAAAAATATATGTTTTATAAAACAGAAGTTAAATTCTTAGGATACTTAGTATCTTAAGATAAAATAGTAGTTAACTTAAATAAAATAAAAGATATACTATCTTAGCTAATATTAATAAATACTAAAGAAATTTATTCTTTCCTTAGATTTATAGGGTTCTGTAGATAATTTATTAAGAATTATTTAAAAATCACATCACCCTTAACAGAATTACTTAAAAAAGATTAATAATTTAAGTAGAAATAATGCGAGAATAACGCTTTTATAATATTAAAAGAAATATTCTAATAATTACTAATACTAAAGATATTTAACTTATAACTTGAAATAGAGATATATGCGGATATATTAGACAGAGCTATAAAAGCCATCTTATTATAAATATAGAATAATAAATATAAATATCTAGTAAACTTCTTATCTCACAAACTCATAACTACTAAATTAAATTATAATATTTATAATAAAAAACTATTAGTAATAGTGTAAGCATTTAAGAAATAGAGATATTACTTAGAAGAAACTAAATATTAAATTATTATATATTTAGACCACAAGAATCTAACGGCATTTATAATAATAAAGAAGTTAAATTAATAATAAGTTAGATAATAAAAGCTAGTCTCTATATTTAACTTTTAAATATTTTATAAATTAGAAAAAGAAAACACAGTAGCTAACGCACTTAGTTAAAAAATAGACTATATAAGAGATATACTAGAAATTTATAATATAATACTTAGGCAAAAATCAGACGGATTTTTAGGAAGCTTATAAATAGATATTAAAGCTATAGTTATTATTAAAAATATATAGTAAAAACAGATTAGAGAATACAACTATAAATAATTATAATAGTATAAAATAGAAATTATTTTTGTACTAGAAGTATTATAGGTTGAACTTATTAAGAACTAATATTCAGCAAAAATACATAGATATTAGGGAATTAAAAAAACTATAGAATAGATTAACAGATATTTTTAGGTTCTAGGAATATAGAAAAAGGTTAGAGCTATTTTTTTAAAATATATTAAGTATAAGAAAAATAAAGTATTAAGATATAAAAAATATAGACTTATATAACTAATTCCTTTACCAGACTAATTATAAGAATTAGTTATAATAGACTTTATTACAGGAATACCAATAATAACTATCTTTTAAAGCTAATAGTATAATATGATACTAGTTATAGTAAACTAATTTATAAAATATACATACTTTAAACCAACACACACAGAGGTTAAAGCGGATAAATTGGCGATATTACTAATTAGATTACTAATAGCATGATATGGATTACCATAAGAATTTATAACAAATAAAAACAAACTATTTATATTAATATTCTAAAAAATGTTTATAAAGAAGCTAGGGGCTGAATACTGCCTCTTAATAATATTTTACCTATAAATAAATAAATAAATAAAACGGATAAATTAGACACTAGAATAATATCTATAGACGTATGTTAATAAATAGTAAGATAATTAGATTAACTTACTACTAATAGCTAAGTTTATATATAACTCTATAAAGTTATTAACTACTAAAAAATTACTATTCTTTACGAATTACGGGTATGAACCTACGGCTTATTAAGAATCATAAAAACTAAACAAAATATTAAAATCAGCAAGAATAAAGATTAAGAAGTTATAATAACTTTATTAAGAAATAGTAAAGAAAATTACTTAGAAAAAAGACCTCAGCAAGCGATAGAAAGATAAATCTAAAATTAAGAAACTAATCTTTAAAAAAGGGGATAAGATTTTCCTATTATAAAAAAATTTAGAAATAAAATAACCATCGAAAAAACTAGATCACATTAAATTAGGACTATTTAAGGTTAAAAGATAAATAGGACTTATAAATTATAAATTATAACTATCTAAGAATATAAGAATTTACTTAGTTTTTTATATCTTAAGATTAGAATCAGCACTATAGAACGCCAAACTACAGATAAAACTTAAACTTAAGAAAGATATAACTAAGTATAAAGTTTAATAAATTTTAGACTACCAGCAGTTTAGGCGTTAGTGGAAATACTTAATTAAATAAAAGAGTTATAAATTAGAGAATAATACGTAGAAGCTAATTAAAAACTTAAAAAATAGTTTAAAGCTAATTAACTAGTATTATTAGATAAACTAGTAGGAGCTTACTTTAAGGTTATATTCTAAAAATAAAACAACTACAGCGCGTTCTAATTAAAACTGAAAGATAAAAAAAGTAAAGTAATAAGCTAGAAAAAAGCTTAAACTATAGGTTATAGTATATAAGTTTCTTAATCCTAAGAATAAGTCTCTTCCTTTTTAAGAGCTTAGACCTTATAAATTAAAGCTATTTCTTAATTAAATATTTTCTTTTTTTTTGAATTTACTTATGCGAGTTTATACTGAAGCTGTAGCTTATAAGTATAAAGCTTAAAATACTAGTTCTTAATAGAGTTAAATTAATAATAAAGTTTTACTTTATTATAGTTAAGGTAATTCTATTTTAATTATAATATAATTAAATTATACTTCACGTTGTGGTTAGCGCAGACGGAGTAATAGCTAGAACTTAGATTTATAAAATAATTATTATCTTAGTAGAAACAATTTAAGTAAGGTATTAGTATATAATAGAGTTTATTATAAATCCAAAAAGCTAGATAGTAAGCATGTATTAGAAATAACTTAAGACGTATTATTATTAAAAAGTTAGGTAAGGAAAAAAGAAAGTTAAAAATCTTATAATCTAGAACACAGAATAGAAAACCTGCTGCCTTTATATTACTTATAGAAAAAAAAAACTATCTTCTAAGACAAAGACTTAAAAGAAGGGAATAGTATTATAAATAATAATAAGAAAATAACTATATCTAAAAAGCTAAAGGAACTAGTAATAATAGCTAATAAAGCTTTAAAATAGAAACGTATATTTAAGCTTAAAAGGAAGAATTATAAGTAAATATAAGATATACTAGCACAGACTAAAGTATAAACCAAAAAATAAAAATAAAGATATAGAACTATATAGGTAGATATAGAGTATTTACTTATATAACAGAATAAGACTTAGTAAATAGAAGGGAAGTAAGATAATAGAGTTTTAAATACCTCTAGTAGCCTCTAGCAGCCTTTAGTAGTCTCTAGTAGTATCTAATATACAGCTAAACAGTATATAATATACGTATAGAGAATTTACTATAAGTATAAAGCATTAAACAGTTTATAGTTACTTTTAATTTTTTATAGTTACTCTAAAATTAAGATTTATACCTTAAGTAAAATAGTTTAATATTATTCTATTAAACCTCAACTTACCGTATCGCTTCTTTTTATTTCTATTAAGTTAATTAATTTCTACTAAGTTTAATAAGCTATCTGATTTAGAAGCGAGGGAACTAATTAACTATTATAATAATTAATTAGATAACTTATTACTAGTATAATTTACGTTAGTAAGTTAACAACTTATAACACCTAGTTTATATAAAAAATCTTAATTATTAAAATACTAATAGATAGTGAGATTCTATATTATAGCTTTTAACTTTTAAGAAAAACTTTTTAGTTATATTATAATAAACATAAAAGAGAGAGTAGTATAGATATGAAAATCTAATTATTAACTTAATATAACTTAGATTTTATTATTAGCAGGTAAGAATATTAATAACCTATAGTCTATATATAATATATTCTAATAATACACAAGATAGCAACTACGTTAGGATATAATTAAGAAAATACTTTATAATTAATTTTAAGTCTATTATTATATTAGTAGGTGTTTTTTTAAAGTTTTAAATATAAGTAATACACTAGAACTTTTTTTTAAATACAGTTAAAAGACAGCAGCACTATTAAATAAAAAAAGATAATAAATTAGACCTAATATCAAGGTATTTTAAGAAGATTCTTTTAATTAATACTAGAAATAGTATTCTGTTTATTTAGCTATAAGATCTATAAATTAATATAGACTATATTTATAGAAAAGCTAAAATAGATTAGTCTAGCTTTAAAGAATATAAGAAATATAAAGCTAATTATTATAATTACGTTATAAGTAGACTAAAAGCGTTTTAGAGGTATTATATAAATCCTTTAAATACACTACGTTTATATATTATGCTGTATTTAGAATAACTTAAACTTCTTTTAAAAGTAATATTAGAAAAGTATAAATACTAATATAAAGATATAAGTAAGATAGTTCCCTATATAAATATATTAGCAATATATAAAAAAAAGCTAGCTATAAAACTAAACATATAAGATATATTATTCTAGGTATAATTAGATTATAAGAATATAGAAATAATTACTATGCTATTACCTAATCTAAAATTCCCTATTATTAATAAAAGCTAGTATTAAAATTTTAAAGATAGACTAACCGCTACTAAATTTCTATTTTATATTTCTAAGTAAGATAGCTTATTTTTGCCGCTATTTAGATTATAGAAATTAAAAAAAAAGTTTGTCTCTTAGTAAAAGAGAAGTACATATAAAAATAGCTATATTCTTAAATTTCTATTTCTAATATTTTGCTTTAAATATGTGCTATGAACTTCTCTGTTATTAAAATATTATTATTTATAATAAAATAGAGCTTAATCAGCCCTAAAAATAATAGATAAAAACTAATAATTTAGCTTTTTATAAGAAGCTACTATAGAATCTACTGCTTAATTAAAGAATATTTAATAGACCTAGATTCTACTAGTATTTAAATTTACTACTAGATTATTTTAAAACTATAAGATAACTTATATTTAGTTTTTTAGATATTAAAAAGCAATATATGTTTTTAAGAATCTTAATTAGAAGAGACTTAATTTAGGAGATGTTATGCTATATAGACTTTATATTAATATTTTTTTAATCTAGTCCTTATTCTAAAATGCTACTGGTAGTTTAAGATCTGTAAAAAATAACTAAGCTTTTTCTTTTATAAGCAGAAGCTAATTTTACTAGTAATTAATAATTAATTCTATCTAGCATAACATCTATTTTCCTATATAAATATATAGTTTAGAATATCTTAGAAACTCTATATCTAGTTCAGATAAAGCTACAGAATATTTTATAAAGTATAGTTATATACTCTAAACTAGGCGTTTACTAGATAGTTAAAGTAACTCTTAATTTAATTTATATTTAATATTTTATAATTAGTGAAATCTAGATTCACATATTCTTAAATAACCTTACTTTTTTCTAAATTTTATTTTAGTAATTAGTGTATTTTCATCCTTAAGCCACTACGCATCACCTATAACGGAGTAAAGAATATTATTAGATATAAATAAAGTTATATAACTATTTAGCATAAACTATAATACAGTAACAGCTGTGTTATAGCTTATATAAAATTATATAAATATAAAGATATAGCATTACGTAAAGAATGACATAACTAAATATAATCTTTAAATATAAACTAGAAACTAATTATGCTTGTGATTGTATTAGCTTAATTTAATTTAACTTATTAAAAATATTAAGGTTTACTTAGGGCATTAGGTGTCTAATACTGCTATAGTAAGTACTATAGCTAGCTATAGTTTATCTTTATATTAATATAATTAAATATGCTGGCTAGTATAAATAATCTTATATTTACGTTCAAGGCCTAAGGCCATAATAATAAGGCTATTTCACTAATGGAAAAATGCTTTCAGTTACGGAAATAAGTCTTTAGCCTTTAGTATTTATACATAAAGTTATCACTTAAAGCTCTAATTACGTGGCGGCTGGAGAATATAGATATCAGAGTTTAAATTCTATTTATAAGAATAGTTATTAGTGATATCTAACAGCAATCATGAGCTGGCCTTTTATTAGAGGGATGTATTCTATTAATTATGGCCTTAAGACTATTAAATAGCATGCTCTGTCTATTTGGAATGTCGATATTACCGCATAGCCTGAGATGAAGTATTATAGAACGGAACGAAATATGTTCTGGTTCTTACTAATAGATAGCCTCAGAATCTAGAAATATCACGGCGAAACTCTCAGAATGCCAATTACTAAGGGCTGAGTGTTAATAAAGTCTAATATAAGAGTGTTTGGAAGTAGGGCTTCTATTGTATATTCCTAAAATTTAAAAAGCTCCATCCCGAGAACGTGGATAGCTGGATGGAGAGTAGGATGGAACTAGACTTTTAAGTGTGAAAGTTGTTCACACGACTCGCCTGCGCCTAGCCCTCCTAATGGTTTTACTCTGTATATAGTTTCTATTATCGTTATGCTTCTATAATCTTCGGTATTGGTATTATCATGCGGGAAGACTTTCTTGCGGCTGTGAGGGTTAGTTACTGAGGCTTTCATTATTCAAAGTAAGGAAGAGCATGAGTAGAATGGCTTTTGTACATGTCAGCCTTAGTAACAGGTGCAGACCTTATGGCCACCCCAGAAAGAGTGATTTATTCTGATGTATTAGGGAAGAAGTTTAACCTTAGCGCCTTCAGGATATGCAGGCTACCACTACTGAAGCTATCCTTATATAACTACTATACTATGAACTATATGCCAACGGGTTTGGGGACAATTTTGCTGGAGCCTCTTTTTATTAATAGAGATCTGAGCTCTTAGTGCCAGCTCCTTGACATAGTATCTTCACCTAGTCCTTAGTAGACCTCTGATGTGGGAACATTAGAACGCATTATCTCTAAGAATGCACCCTCTAGAGCCTGGCGATTGCTCCCTCCAATGCTCAGTTTTCTCTAGCGGAATCTACAACCACGAAAACAATGCAGTGCACCCACCGTACTTGCTTCTCTGTTTATCGACACCCTAGCCTGGAAGCGGCCGCATCGCGGGAGGAGAAAAGACCTATTAGCCTAATAAAACCTTAGAAACCCAGGCTATATCTGTCTTCTGAAGCACCTGGAAACCAAGAAAACAAAGGAAAGGGATAGGAAAAGCAGGAGTTAAGAGATCTAGAAGCAGAGATGCAGTGCATACCCCGTCACTGTCGCCGAATAGGAGCTATGCATACCCGATAGATCCGCAGATGCCACAAGAGATAGTGAAAAAAGATAGCTACCCAACTCTAAGAGTCGTCATCGTTGTCCGCCATACCTTTATCAGAACCGTACCAATGAGAATGCAAAGGTGACTTACGATGAGGCCGCGAAGAGGTATGTTCTCCCCCCGAAACGGATGAATTGGAAGACTCAATATTTCACCGAAGCAGAGAATGGGTCATTTCTCCCACCGATCAAACGGTCGTTGATGCAGCCAGTTTAACCAAATCTCTACCCCCCCCCAACCCAGACTAGTTCTACCAGTATGGTTGGCCTCGGACAACAAACGTTCGGAACCTACGTTGGAACAACTGGAACGTATACGCCGCTGCCCTCCTCCCGATAAGGCTTGATTAGGCTTTTGTCTGCTCGCCCTGCCTTGTAACAAAATACCACAGCTTACATGTTAGCGAAGGTCAAGAACAAAACTAATCTCAGCATGGTTTTGCTTGCTCATGCGTCTTAGAACAAATAGCGACAAAAGAATACCTCGCAAGTACGAACTTCGCAGTACACTCTCTGTTACGTCGGGTGTGGGATGAGCAATAGCACCAATGGAATGGAATTGATTGAATTGGATGGGCCTAGCCAATCGGAAGCGAATGGCCTTAACTAGCTAATAATGTAGCACAGTGTAGTGTAGTGCCTCGGTGAGGCAGAAATGAGAATACGCCTAAGGCGGAAATTGAGGGAGAAAATTAGCGAGAGCTGAAAGCCGGTGGTGCGCGACGCTTTCAGACGATAGTGAGGATGCTTCTTCTCCGCATATTGTCCACCTTGACCATTTTCTAATCGCAGGCTTCTCAAGAAGACCAAATCAAAGATCTTTTGATGGTTTATTCCAGCGAAAATGACTCAGCACCAGAATGTCTCCACTCTGCCAGCCTTTCAGTACAGCCAGCTCAACGCGGATCGCCAAGAGATACGACTTGTGAAAGTTAAGAATCCCAGCGAAGCATGTGGCGAAGCCGGGAATATTCAACTAGATATGGAGACTGTATCATTGCTAGACCACCCCTCCTTCATAACTTTGTCCTACGTCTGGGGCTTACCGTCACGCACCGAACCAGTAAATTGCAACCAACAGCGGCTCATGGTTACCACAAACCTTTTAACAGCACTATTCTGCCTGATCGACTGTTTCAATCCGTCTAAAGATGGACTTTTCAAAATCCACGCATACTCTCCAATATGGATTGATGGGCTCTGTATCAACCAAGATGATCTAGAGGAGAAACAAAGTCAAATACCCTTAATGAAGGACATCTTCAGCAGTTCAAAGTTTACAGTTGCTTATGTCGGAAATCCTCCAACCACCGACCCGGTCGATGGTTTAGCCTCTGCATTGAAATGTTTTAGGATTTTTCCAGTATCAGACACTGGGTCCGGAGATCTGAAGTTCCATACTTCAAGTCGTCTAGCACTTGACGAATTCTGGTCTCAACCATTTTTCAGTAGAGTTTGGATTGTTCAGGAACTAATCCTCTCCAAAGAAATCCTCTATTTATATGGTTGTAAGGGAAAGTTCACAACATGGACTTTGTCGGGTTTGGCATACGTCCTAGGAATGCCATCTAATCCCTACATCGGTCCGGTTGACCCCCCTAAGGTAGATTGCCCGAGAACGGATAAACTTCTTCGAAATGGAGCTCTAGTTAACTTTATCCAAACTTTGGCGCTGAGAAGAAGGTTTCATAATGACGTTCAAAGCGTCGGCTGTTCGCCAAGCCTCTGCATGCGGGCATAACTGCAGGAAACGCGGCTGGAACTGTGAAGGATCAAATCAATTCACCAAGCAATCTGTGGCGTCGCTGACCGGAAATTCGCCTGGCTTCAGGCGGTGCCTGATCGAGAGCCCTAGTTCTTGATGTATTTCACTACTATATAGCTTTGTCGCCGGGAGGTCGAGGCTGAGTGTGCGCAAGTTCTCATTTTAGCTCACTTCATCACCTCTCTTCCTCCCTTCTCTTCCATTCGACTACCTCTCCCTATGACATGTTCTTACAGTATTCTCTGTCTCCGCGCCTTGACCCACACAGATGGACTCGCAATACAATTACGATCCTCTGCCAGAGACCAGTCTTATGACCAGGATAATCAGGCTGAAGCCGGCAACGGACTTTTGCACAACGCTTCAATGCGAAATTGTCACCACCGACTTGGACAACGGGAATGGTCCGATATTGGAGTATGAGGCAATTTCGTACACATGGGAAGGGCAAAATCCTTCTCCTGCCCATTACATCTTGTGCCGTTGCAAAGATGGCGGGCTTTCAAGGTTGGATATTACCGCCAACAGCGACGCAGCACTCCGCCGAGTACGGCTTCGTCATGAGGATCGTTACATATGGATGGACGCTGTCAGTATCAATCAATCGGACAAGGAGGAAAAGCAGCGTCAAATCGCGTATATGGGATACGTGTATACCTTCGCCAAAAGAGTGCTTGTGTGTCTTGGGGAGAGCGTGGCAAGAGATGGTTTACTCACAATTGAGTATATCAAGAAGATTGCAAATCATGATCTTGCGACTACGGCCCGGCCAGATCTGGAGAGATTATTCGATGATATCTGCAAAAGTAAGCCAGCTATCCTATTAGTTAAACGAGGCTAATATTGTAGAAGGCTCAAAGGCACAAAAGTCGATTGAGTCCGGTCGTAACTGGAGTTTGATGCAAGAATTTTTCAGTCATCCGTGGTTCACCCGAGTATGGACACTGCAGGAGATCGCATTGAATCCGGGTTCTGCCTTAATCTATTACGGGGACAGAACGATCGAGTGGGAGAAGATTATATGTGCTATGAACGTCATGCGCACATTTCCATTTGACCATTGGACTGTTCTAGATGACGCCCTTAGCGCCTTCATAAATGTACGATCGCAAATACGGCACTGGCGCTCATCGTGGTCTATGGACTCCTCGCAGCAATTTTTCCACTTCGCCCCCAGCAACGGCAAGAGGCCAGAACTATCAGAAATTGTCAGCTATGGACGGAACAGAATATCCAGCGAGCCAAGGGACAAAATATTTGGTCTCTATGGGATCTGCCTTTTTCTTGATGTTTACATGCCTCCGCCTGATTACCAGAAAGATCTGCGACAATTATTTTTCGAAGTAACGAAGACCATAATGGAGAGTGAAAACAGCCTTAACATGCTATATGAAGTCAATGGGCCAAGTCGCAATGATATCCTTCCCTCTTGGGTACCCGATTATGAGCATGGATACACCCATTTGAGCACTCCACCAGTAACGCTACCCGATATGTTCAACGCTGGAGGACCAGACCCTCTGTTCAGCATCGATAGCACTCAACAGACGCTAAAGCTACGTGGTGCGGTTGTTAATGCCATCTGTTGGGTCGGCGGGCTCATACCGTTCCTTGATAAGTCGCCATTCCTTGCCTGCCTAGAGCCGGAATTGCATCTTTATCCCGAAACGGCCGAAGACCGGTGGCTAGCATTCCAGGTTTTTCGCGAGTGGGCGCAATGTGTCTATGACAATGTCGTTCCTCCTGATGCTACTGGCGATTTCTACTACACTGTCCTACAAGACTCACCCAATTTTCTCGTGGAGAAGGAATCCCGTCGTTCACGTCTTGATCCGGTGAAACTCTGCAGGGAAAATTCGGCTTTCAACAGATGGTATGATGCACTCTTAGAAGGAAATAAACGCGTTTTGAAAGAAGAAAGGCAAGATCTTAGGGATATGATGAATAGGGTCTGGTGCACCAGGACTCTCCACCCTGGCGGAGCAGGAAGTGATCCTGAGCTCCGAAATTTTCATTACCATGCATGGAATGTTTCACGAGGAAAGACGTTCTTTTTGACGGACAACGGGATGGGAACAGCCCAAGGCGGCGTTGCTATAGGCGATGTTGTCGCTGTTGTTGCAGGCATGAAAATGCCGCTTATATTGTCACCCGTCGGTGATAACTTCCGTCTTGTCGGGCATGGTTACGTTCACGGAATCATGGATGGAGAAGCTTGGCCAAGCGACAGAAACGGTCTTAGGACTATCACGCTAGTGTGAGTTCGCTCCTAACTACGTCGCCTTGTTTTTGTGCGATTCCGCGTAGTCGCAGATGCCCCGGACCACCAGGCACGGGAAGTCGTTCACCAGGCCCGCCGCCTCCATCTCGAAACACAGCACCCCGCCCAGCTCTGCGTTCAGTCGGTCTCTGGTGACCCCGTCTTTCATCACCTGGTTGCCGGACGCTATAGTGCCATAGTGGATAGTCACTTCCTCTTTGGACCTTCGCCTCTTCCGACGTATTATCCTTTCCATACTGCACCGCTCGCAAGATGCTCATAAAATGATTATATAAATCAATAAAGTCAGGAATTTCAAGCTTTTTAAATAGCTGGTTACCAAACACACTCTTTAGCCATTTATCTCGCGTTTTCGGCCTTCGTCGAATACGCCATCTTTTCTGCTTTCCATTTGAAATCGTCGTCATAAAGAGAACAAGCTGACTGTCCTTCCAGGCAAGCTGTAGAACTTTCCCATCGGAAGAGAGCCGGCCATAAACTTTACCCCACGGAATGTGATTTGTCCAGCTGATTTTAAGCTCCATGAGTTTTGATGGTCAAATTGGCTCTTGGCACGTTTTCCATACGCGAGCGGCGCGTGTAGGAGTGCATGGGATAGGCCCTGTGGCCGCCAGGTATCGGTGGTTCATTTGAACGAATCTTGGCGGTCATGTGAATCTTCGTGTCTTTTTCTCCTCTGCGGTGGGTACCCCATGCCGTGGTGGGTGCCCCATGTTGTGGGTGCCCAATGCTGTGGTGGGTGGCCCGTGCTGCGGCAGGTACCCCATGCTGTCTGTGGTGGGTGCCCCGTGCTGTGGTGGGTACCCAAGCTATGGTGGGTACCCCATGCTGTGGTGGGTACACCATGCTGTGATGGGTACACCACGTTGTAGGGGGTACACCATGCTGTGGTGGGTACCCCATGTGGTGGATACACCATGTGGCTGATTTGGGGTGGCTGGAATTGATCTAATCACAAAAGTGGCCGTGCGTCTTGTCGCCTTGGTCGCAAGCACATCCGCATATTGAAGATTAGCTAAAATCATGCGACCAATATCTCCACGCTTTCTTTTACATAATCCGCTCAACCACAGCTTTCTTTAGGCAATTATTATCTATCCACTTAGGGCTAAAAAGACTGATGAGTCCCGTAAAGTTTTTATTTTCCTAGTGCTATTTTCTTCTTTTCTTCCTTTCTAAAGGGCTATATTAAGAGCATAAGAGAAAGAGACAAACTCTTATAAACCTAGTATTAAATAAAACTATAAACATTCCTAGATTCAGAACTGATATGAATATGGCTAGCTATTATGTGCTATAAAGATTATTTAATAGAGACTATTTCTTACCCATCTCCTTTCTTTTAATACCTATTCTATATTATAATCATGAATTTGGTGGTCGTACGTATATTAAAGTTCTAGAAGTTTTTTATAGAATATTATACTACAAAAGCGAACCTTATTAGCTATATACTTTTTATAGAAATAATAAGAATATTTGTTATACTAGTTTACGCATTAGCTACTCATGTGTTATATATTATTAGAACTAACTATTTAATTCTCTAGCTTACTAGTTACCTCCTAAAGAGTAGATAATATTACCCTGTATTTTAGCTATTAATTACTATTCCTTATAAGCATTTATGAACTAGGTTTAGTTACTAAAGAGTTAGCAAACAGTATAACTAATAAGTTCTTATAGAAAGAAGAAAAGATAATATATATAAAGGTAATAAAAAATAGCTATATAGTCTTATTATCTATAAATATAATAAGTAATATCTTAACTTACTTAATGGCTTATTAGGAATTCTCTAAGAGAAGCTTTTACTTTAATAGCTGAAAAGAAATATTATAAAAAAATAAAGAATTCTTTTTTACTTTTCTATTTTCTGGTTTTTTATTTATTTGTTTATTTAAAAGCTTAGGTGAGTTAACCCTCTTCAATTTTTCTAGACTAATATTATAACTAGTTATTTAATTTATAGAATTTACTAGGTAGTTAGGCTTAGGGGTTTTTTTTTTTTTTTTTACTTTTTAAGCTAATTTTTATTTTCATTCTTACTTTTTTTTGGTATTTTTATATTTAATCTTACTAATTCCTACAGCTCGTTAAAGCTAACTATATTCTTAAATATATAGTCTTAATAGATTTTCTATACTTAAGGAAATTATAGAGTAAAATACCTACTATTAGCTAGTTTATTAAAGCTAGTACTTATTATATTTATAATAAAGAGATACTTAAATAAGTTAGTTAACTAAAATAATTATCTTTACTCTAACTTAATATTAAGCTTAGGTATAAAGAGAGTAAAAGATATTTCCTAGAAATATTTTAATCTATTAAGAAAAAAAATATTCTGTTTAGTTAAACCCTGCTAATTTATTTTATTAAGGATGTAAAATATTAACTTAATATTAAAACAGTAAACCTAGTCCTTATTTTCTAAATATTTAATATAAAAAGATATTTACTATAATTTCTCTAAACCTAGTTCTTATTTATCTATTAGATTATAGTGATTATTTATAATAGTAAAGTTAATAGTATTTTCTAGTCCCTTAATATAGTCTTTCTTTAACTTAATAAATCTATTATTTTTAGAGAATGAGTAGTAAGGATTATCTTATTTTTTTAATATAAAACTTTCTTATTATTATATAATAGCTTAAGTAAATGCGTCCTAAAGCTATTTAGAAAAATAATAAAATAAGAAATTAATATTCTTATAACTTCTAATATTAGCTTAATTAGGAATGCGGTAGATTAGTAAGCAGAATTATTAATAATATATATTATAAGTTTTTATAATAACAGACATAGTCTTTACGTGTTATTATATAAATATAAATTAATAAAATAAGTTAGCTCTATTTTAGCTATACTAAAATAAGAAGAAAAGAAATATAAAGAGGGTTTATCTTTAAATAAGGTAGTATATAATTTAAATATAAGCTAATTATACTCTAAGCTCTACACTAGATCATAACTAGTATAGCTAGTTATAATATTATATAGTTTATAATAAGTAAAGTAAGCAGTACTGTTATATTACTCCTCTTTAAAAAAGACTTATTTTTAAGTCTTTAGATTATAATTTCCTTTTTACTGATTTTTATATTACTCTTGTTTTTAAAGCTGTTTTATTATTTTTCTCTATCACTTCTAGATTTTTCTCTATTTTATGATAGTCTTTTATCTTATATAGGGCGCCTATAAAGCCTTAAGCGTTATACTAAGTAGTATCTAGATTATAAGCCAGTTCTCTAGTAAAGTCTTAAGCTAAGTCTATATACTTATTATACTAATTATAGTACTATTATTAATAGATGCTTATCTGCGTACGTAGAGTATCTAAAAGCTTTTTATAAAATTCTTTTACTTATTAGTCTATAAATAGGCTATCTTCTTAAGCTAAGTAAAAGAAATTACTTTAGAATATAGTAAAGTTAGTAAGGTCTTTAAGATAAAGCTTTTAGAAATTATGGTAAGTATTAAGTCTCTTATATAGATTACTATATATCCTCTCTAGATAATCTATTATATACTAGTAGCTAACTAGCTATTTACTTTCTTTTATTATATATATAAGTGTTAAGAGGTACAGGTTGGCAGGACCTTTTATATATATATATATATAAAAGATAATATTTTCCTAAGCAGCTTACTTACTAGCTTTAGTAAACTAATTTTAATTAGTATATACCTTATCCTCTAGGCTATTCTTCTATTAATTAAAAGTAATATTCTTACTATTCTTAAGTATTAGTAAGTTAAGAAATTATGTTAAGTAGTTATTATTTTAATAGCTATTTATAGCAAGCGTAGCTAGTAAAGTAGCTAATATATAAAATAATACTTAAAAAGTTTAGTTACTAAAATCTTTTATATTAGAACTATTATTAAATCTTGTAGCTATATATTATGAGTTGCTTTTAACTTAATAATATATTTTATATTAGTAATTCTACTTTAACTAATTACTTAATAAGCTTTTAGCTCTTTCCGTATTTAGAATAAATAGCTCTAGATTTAATAGAATAGAGTTTGTACTTTATTGCAAGGTAGGGAGAGAGTATATAATAGATTTAATAAAATAGTTATCAAACTAATTCACTTAAGTTCAAGTCTTAACTTAGAGAGAAGATCTTGATTTTAGAGTAACTATAAAGAATCATAAATATCCCTGAGCCGTTTCATGTCTCATATTTATAGGAAACCCTTCGTGCGTACATTGTATACCCGCCGGCAGTATATTAGATACTGCCAGAGAAGATAATAAAGATGAGTCCTATCTTGGCATCATCTCCCTTATCGGTACTTATCTGCTAAGCCTCCCTTGGTCACGTGCGCGACTGCTCCCAATCCTGTGGCATAGTTCCGTATTTCTATCCTCACTTCTTAGCTCGTACCTTGGCCTGTGCCAGTGCATCCTGTGCCCGCTTGCACTTCTTTCTTTCCAGCTCAAACATACGTTTCCATTCTAGAGCTTCATTGGCTGTTATGGCCAATTCCTTTAGCTCTTTAAGTGCAGTTACCTTACTGTTATCGTCCATAACACTATCCCCCTCTTCTAAGTCTTCGTCCTGGAAGATAGTTTCTCCTTTCCATAAGCAGTATAAAGGCAGTAGGTCTTCTGCTCAGTGTTCCAAACTGTAAGACCCTTAACTCCCTTTCCTTCCTGCCTAGCTCTCTAATGATGACATGTCCTGAGTCATCTCTAATACGTGCTTACTGTTTAGCTTCTCAGATCCATAACGAACCCCGTCACATGCCGTCGCCCTGTTCTCGCTGCCGTGATAACAGTTATTGCTGTTTAGTCTATCTCTCCTTTAAGCGTTGCTCCGAGTGTATTGACCGTAACGCGAAGTGTGACCTAGTTATGACTTAGCCTAAGTAGAACCGGTTAGACCGCGACAAGGCGCGCCTTTACTGTTAACTAGAAAAAACCCAGGATAATCTCCTTAATTATTGTTGTCGTGAGGAAGAGTTGAGAGCTCGCGAGCGTCAGATCTGTCACGAACTAGCCTAAATAAATTCTCAGAAAAAGGAGATATTCCAGCGTGAGCTTACCTTAGTTAATGAAGTTCACACAATAAAGAAGAAGTAAATCTGTTAGAGTCAATCTGGCATACTGTAACCTGCAGTATCTAATATCGCTTCCTTCTCTAGTTTTAAATAGAACGTTCTGTATTCTTTTTATGCCTTGGACTTAGTTCTAGAGCAAGCCTTTACTGCTCCTTCTAGTGATACTAGTTAATTAGCTCTAAACTACTCTTTAAGTTCCTAACTGGCTCCCAGGTGTTATCTTTAGGTCTGTAATCTTTTTATCTAACTAAATATTTCCACTAACGCCCAAACCGTTGGTAGTCCAAAATCTATTAAACTTCGTACTCGGTAGTGTCTTCCTTAAGTTTAAGTTTTGTCTATAGTTTGGCATCCCGTAGTGCTGGTTCTAGTTTAGAGACATAAAAAACTAGGTAAATTCTTATATCTTTAGGTAATTATAGTTTGTAATTTACAGGTCCTATTTATTGTTTAACCTTAAATAGTCCCAACTTAACGTGATCCAGTTTTCGTGATGGTTGTTTTATTTCTAAATTTTCTTTTTTTAAGAAAATCTTATTCCTCTCCTTAAAGGTTGGTCCTTTAACCTTAGATTTATCCTTAATTTATTTACTAAGATTGCCTTTATGAGTGATTTTCTGTGTAATATCCTTATAAAGTAGTTGTAAGTTCTTAACTTTCTTTCTTACAAATTCTGATACCTTATTTAGTTTCTATAGTTCTCAATAAGCCGTAGGCTCATAACTATAGTTTACATAGAATAGTAATTTTCCCGTTATTAATAACTTTACAGAGTTGTATGCAAACTCAGCTATTAGTAGTAAGTTAATCTAATTATCTTATAGTTCATTAACATATATCTATAGGTATTATTCTAATATTTAGTTTATCTATTCTATTTATCTATCTATTTATAGGTGAAATGCTGTTAAGAGGCAGTGTTCTACCCCTAGTTACCTTATAAACATTTTCTAAAATATTAACGTGAATAATTTGTCTCTGTCTGTGATAAATTCCTGTAGCATTTCATATCATGTAATCAAGATTTTAATTAGTAATATAGCTAGTTTATTTACTTTAATTTCCATATAGGTTAGTTTAAAGTAAGCGTACTTTATTAGTCTGTTAATAATAACTAGTATTATATCATACCATTAATCTCTTTAGGTAGTGATTGTCGGTATTCCTGTAATAAAATCTATTATAACTAATTCCTATAGTAAATTTAGTAAAGGTATAGGTTATATAAGTCTATACTCTTTATATCTTAATGTTTTATTCTTTTTATAATTAATATATTTTAAAAGAATTTTCCTGACCTTACTTTAGATTCCCGGAATCTAGAAGTGTCTATTAATTCGTTTTATAGTTTTCTTAATTCCCTAATATCCATGCATTTCCGCTGAATGTTAGTTTTTAATTAATTTAGTTTATAATTCATTTAGCATATAAATTATCTCTTAGTCTAAATTCTATAGTAATTATTTATTATTAAATTCCTTTATTTATTTTTCCTAGGTGTTTTTGATAATGACTATATATTTAATATTAATTTATAAGCTTCCTAAGGATCTATCCTATTTTTACTTAAGTATTATATTATAGATTTCCGGTATATTTCTTATATAGTCTGCTTATTAGCTGAGTGTATTAGCTACTATATTTTCTTTTCCCACTTTATAAAGTATTTAAAAATCAAATATGGAAACTAATTCCTATTATCTAATTTATTATTAATTTAACTTCTTTATTATTGTAAATGCTGTTAGATTCTTGTGATTTAAATATATAATAATTTAGTACTTAGCTCCTTCTAAGTAATATTTCTATTTTTCAAATACTTAAACTATTACTAATAGTTTTTTATTGTGAATATTATAGTTTAACTTAGTAATTATAAGTTTATAAGATAGAAAGTCTACTAAGTATTTATGCTTATTATTTTATATTTATAGTAAAATAGCTTTTATAGCTCCGTCTAATACATCCGCATATATCTCTATTTAAAGTTATAGATTAAATATCTTTAATATTAGTAGTTTCTAGAATATTTTTTTTAGGATTATAAAAGCTTTGTTTTTTTTAGCTTCCTACTTAAATTATTAGTTCTTTTTAAGTAATTCCGTTAAGAGTGCTGTAATTTTTAAATAGTTCTTAATAAATTATCAGCAAAAGCTTATAAATCCAAGAAAAGAATAAACTTCTTTTATGTTTATTAGTATAGGCTATAATAAAATGTTCTTAGTTTTATCCAGATTAACTACTATTCTATTTCAGAATATTAGATACTTTAAGAATTTGACTTTTTTTCTATAGAACACATATTTCTCTGTTTAAATATATAGGTTGTATTTCTTGAGCTTTTATAGTACTTTTTTAGTATACTTAATATATTCTTCTAGCGTCCTATTCGTGTATATAAGTATATTATTAAAATATACTATTATAAATACATTTAGATATTCCCTTAGTATATAGTTAATAATTATCTAGAATATTACTAGTGCGTTTATGAGTCTAAATGGCATAACTAGATATTTAAATAATTTATATCTTATCTTTAGTGTGGTCATCCATTCGTGTTCTTTAGCTATTTATATTCTATAATATCTATTCTTAATATTAAAGAGACTAAACTATTTAGTTCCTCTGAGTTTATTTATAAGTTCTAGTATTAAGAGTATAGGGTAACGATTTTTTACTATAGCTTTATTAAAATATCTATAGTTAATACATAACCTTAATTTACTATTTTTCTTTAATATAAAAAGTGTTGGTAATGCTATAGTGCTTTTACTTTTCTATATATATCCTTTTTTTAAGTTTTTATTTAAATATCGTTATAACTTCTCTTACTAATTAATAGATAGTTGGTATAATAGTCCTAGTTTTAAATCTATTCCCTCTTTAAGTGTGATCTTGTAGTCTTAGTCTTAGTATTCTAGTAATTAGTCTTTAGCTTTTTTTAAGAACTATTTTTTAAATTCCCTCTAGTATTTATTTAGTATAATAAACGTAGTATTATAAAGAGTTATTTTCTTTATTTATATTATAGCTTATATTTATTTATAGTAGTTCTTCTTAGTTTTTATAGACTTTGTTTTTTAGTTAATTAGTAGATTCTATTATACTAGCTAGTCCTATCCTAATATAAAATTCTTATTACCTAAATTCATAATTTTAATGTAGCAGTTATCTATATAATCTGCTACCTTAATAGTTATATTCTCTATTTCGAGATTAATTAGACTTTTTCTAAATATTACTAGATTATTATCTATGCGTACTACTCTTACAGGTTTCTCTAAAACTCTAGTTAAAATATAGTATCTCTATATTTATTTATTTAATATAAGTATTTTACTAGCCCCGCTGTTTACAAGCGCTTGCGTTTAAAAGCTATTAATATATATATTTATATATAGCTTATTTTCATGTCTTTATTTAAGTCATGTATAGTTAAGTAATAATTTTTATATTTTAACTTTAGATTAGCTTTCTAGCGGCATGGTTATTACTTACTAGCCTTCTAGTTTTTTATTAGTTATTAACTTCTAAGTAGCAGTCGTTTCTTTAGTGTTTCCTTTTTTAATTCGTGGATAGAATATTACTAGAGTTAGTATTAGTTTTATAGTAGTATTTTATACTTACTTTTTACTTTTTTTCTATAATCTCAACACTTCTATCCTAAGAAACATTCTTTAGTTATTAGTTTAGTATGTAATTCTGTAGCTAACTATTTATCTTAATAGTGTTTAGTTTAGTAATATTAGCATTCTAGTTAGCAATTATTTTAGTCTAATTATTTATATTTCTCTGTCTTTAGGTCCTGAAGTTCTTCTTTAGAATTCATATAAATTAGTTCTTACTATATATTGAGTTTTTGTTTCTATGCTATTTATTTTAGTACTTATTTTATTATTAGTTTTTTAACTCATATAGTATAGGCTACTTATTTATATTCTTATTTAGTATATATCTTTTCTCTATATATCTAGTATTTCTTTTATATGGTTCTTTCAGCGGCTTTTTCGTCTTATACTTATAAAATAAATAAAATAAGTTTTTTCTCTAGTTTTCTATTCTAGTCCTATTCTAACTCTAGATATCTAACAGGGTAGTAATAGGTTACATGACTTATAAATAATATTAGTTTTTATTTATAAATTTTATTTATCTATATTGCTAGTTTTTATTTACTAAGTCTTTTATACTGTTTATTACTAGCTACTTGTAATACTTATTAGTACTTATATATCCTATCTTCTAAAGTAACTTCCTAGTACTTAGTGACATAATATTTCTTTATATAGTATTCTAATTTATAAATCTAGTAATATTTCTAGCTTATTTATTATCTAATTATTATAGATATTAGCTCTTTGCCTTTTATTATCTCTTAATTCTATTATTATCTGAATTTCTGATTTTCTGCTCTAAAGGGTCCTCCCTTCTGTTAGATTATCTTATAAAATTAGTTAGCTTCTTTTATAAAGCTAGTCTAGTATTATTTAATAGCAGCTTTTTATATAATAGTAATTATATTATTAGTTTATCCTACTAAATAATCCTTAACCTGTTAATACAGTATTTTATATTCTTATCTAAGGTATATATATTTTCTATAGATCTAATATTACTTTTTCTAGATTTATTATATAATAGTCTCTTTAGTTATCTGGTTTTTAACTAGTTTTATTTAGACTATAGTAATTTTAACTAGCGTCTTAGTTTAAACATAAACCTATTTAACATCTACTTTTTATTATTTATAGTTTTTAATAAAGTGTTTTTTTTTCCGTAATTAAGATATACTTTATATATATACTAATTCATTTATTTCTTAGTTTACTTATCTTATTTTTACTTATTAATCCATACGTTCTTGACTGATACTTAGTTAATTTTTATTATATTATAGATTTAGTTATCTTTTCTATTTTTTTATAGTATATAGATTACTAGTCTGGCGTTATTTTTTTTCTTATTCTTTTTAGTACTAATAGTTATCAATTATCACCGCTTATTTAATAATTCTTAAAAGTATACTAGGTTATTTTCTTTAGGAAATTTTATTCTTAATTCTGTTTTTTAGCTCTATGTAGTATATTATAACTAAAGATTAATCTACCCAGTCTAGTTAAAATTAGATTTACTTAAATTCTGCTATATAGTTAGCTGCTAATATATATTATTTAAGCTATTAGAGCTTCTAAATTATCTTTATTTTTTTATTAATTTTTTTAAAAACTACAATCATTTCCTTCTTAAAGCTCTTATAGTTTTTAAAGGTTCTTTTAATATTATTATTATAGTTTATAAGTTCTGCTAATCTTAGATTAAAGTCTTCTTTAGCTAGATAATTCTTTATAAGTAGTTTAAACTATTTTATAGCTTTTCCTATTATATTTATACCAGCTACCAGAATCTGATCTTAATTAATTATAAATAAAGATTAATTAAACTAATAGTAAAGGTTTATTATGGCTATAAAGATTTTTAGTTCGTCTCTATTATTATTAAACTTTATAGAAGGTTATATCTTAGCTATTTCTTTTCTACTAGTTTTTATTATAAGTTGTTTTAATTTAATAGTATGTTTTACGTTAGCAACTCTACCCTAACTAATTACTTAATAAGTTCTTAGTTCTTTCCATATCTGGAATAGATAGCCTTAGGTTTAACAGAATAGAATTTAGTCTTATCGCAAGGTAGGAAGAGGGTGTATAATAGATTTAATAAGATAGTATTAAACTATTTCACTCAAGGTCAAGTCTCAACTTAGAGAGAGAAAATCTCGATTTTAGAGTAACTATAAAGAATTTAAAATATCTCGGAGCTAGTCTATGCCTTATATTTATAGGAAATCCTTCATGCGTATATTATATACCTTTTTATAGTACCTTAAATACTACTAGAGAGTACTAGAGAGTGCTAGAGCTTAAGTAAGTTTACCTAATTTCTATCTTTCTTACTTATTCTCTACCTGCTAAGTCTCTGCTTATTATGTATATAACTACTCCTAATCTACTAGCATGGTTTTATATCTCTATTCTTACTTCTTAGTTTATACCTTAGCCTGTGCTAATGCATTCTATACCTGCTTATAATTCTTTCTTTCTAATTTAAACATACGTTTCTATTTTAGAGCTTTATTAGCTATTATTACTAGTTCCTTTAGCTTTTTAGATATAGCTATCTTACTATTACTGTCTATAATATTATCCCCCTCT
The DNA here is from genome assembly GCA_010093925.1 of Zopfia rhizophila CBS 207.26. Taxonomy (NCBI): domain Eukaryota; kingdom Fungi; phylum Ascomycota; class Dothideomycetes; family Zopfiaceae; genus Zopfia; species Zopfia rhizophila. The sequence goes on from ML994621.1 coordinate 190,564, forward strand.
TCTAAGTCTTTGTCCTGGAAGATAGTTTCTTTCTTTTATAAGTAGTATAAAGGCAGCAGGTCTTCTGCCTAGTGTTCTAAACTATAAGACTCTTAACTTCCTTTTCTTCCTGCCTAGCTTTTTGATGATAATATGTCTTAAGTTATCTCTAATACGTGCACGCTGTTTAGCTTCTTAGATCTATAATAAACTCTATCACATACCAACACCCTACTTAAACTGTTTCTATTAAGGTGATAATTACCTAGTGAACTTAAGTTCTAGTTATTACTTAGCCTATACTAGCTGCAGTATGAAGTATAATCTAGTCATATCACAACCTAAGTAGGATTATATTAATTATAATAAGAAAAAACTTTATTATTAGCTTAACTCTCTTAAAGATTAGTGTTCTAAACTTCGTGCTTATGAGTTACAACTTTATCATGAGTTAATAAAAGTTAATTCTAAAGAGAAGGAGATGTTTAATTGAGAGATAGCCTTAATTCGTGAAGTTCAGGCTCTTAAGAAAAAAGAAGCTTATTCTTATAGTTAAAAAGTTTATATACTATAATCTATAGTGTCTAGTGCCGCTTCACCTTCCTTCTCTAGTTTTAAATAGAATGTCTTATATTCTTTATATGCTTTGGATTTAACCTTAGAGTAAGCCTTTACTATTTCTTCTAGTAATATTAGTTAATTAGCTTTAAACTATTTTTTAAGTGTCTAATTAGTTCCCACGTATCGTCTTTAGGTCTGTAGTCTTTCTATTTAACTAAGTACTTCCACTAATATCTAAACTATTAGTAGTTTAAAACCTGCTAGACTTCATACTCAGTATAATCTTCCTTAAGTTTAAGTTTTATCTAAAGTTTAGTATTGTGTGGTACTGGTTCTAATTTAGACACATAAAAAACTAGGTAAATTCTTATGTCTTTAGGTAACTATAGTTCATAATTCACAGGTCCTATTTATTATTTAATCTTAAATAGTCCTAACTTAATATAATCCAGTTTTCGTGATGGTTGTTTTATTTCTAAATTTTTCTTTTTTAAGAAAATCTTATTCCCCTCCTCAAAGATTAGTCCCTTAACCTTAGATTTGTCTTTAATTTATTTACTAAAATTACCTTTATAGGTGATTTTCTGTGCAATTTCTTAATAAAGTTATTATAGTTTTTTAACTTTTATCCTTATAGATTCTGATATTTTGTTTAGTGTTTTTAGTTCTTAATAAGCCGTCAGCTCATAACTATAGTTCGCATAAAATAGTAATTTTCCTGTTGTTAATGATTTTACAGAGTTGTATATAAACTTAGCTATTAGTAATAAGTTAATCTAGTTATCCTATAGTTCGTTAACATACATTCGTAAGTATTATTCTAATATCTGATTTATCCGTTCTGTTTGTCTATTTATTTGTGGGTGAAATGTTATTAAGAGGCGATGCTCAGCCCCTAGCCGTCTTATAAACATTTTCTAAAATATTAACGTGAATAACTTGTCTCGGTCTGTGATAAATTCTTATGGTATTTTATATTATGCGATTAAAAGTTTAATTAGCAATGTAGCCAGTTCATCTGCTTTAATTTCTATATAGGTTAGTTTAAAATAAGCGTACTTTATTAGTCTATTAATAATAACTAGTATTATGTTATATTATTAACCTGTTAAGGTAGTAATTATTAGTATTCCTATAATAAAGTCTATTATAACTAATTTCTATAGTCTGTTTAGTGAAGGTATTAATTGCATAAGTCCGTACTTCTTATATCTTAATACTTTATTCTTTTTACATTTAATATACTCTAAAAGAATATTCTTAACCTTACTTTAAATTCCTGGAATCTAGAAGTGTCTGTTAATCCATTCTATAGTCTTCTTAACTCCTTAATATTTATATATTTTAGCTGAATGTTGGTTCTTAATTAGCTCTGTTTATAATTCATCTAGTATATAAATTATTTCTTAGTCTAAATTCTAAAGTAGTCGTCTATTATTAAACTTCCTTATTTATTTTTTCTAGGTGTTTTCGATAATAATTACTGATTTAATATTTATTTATAAGCTTTCCAGAGATCCGTCTTGTTTTTACTTAAGTATTATATTATATATTTCTAGTATATCCCTTATATAGTTTGCTTATTAATTAAGTACGTCAGCCACAGTATTTTCTTTTCCTAATTTATAAAGTATTTAGAAATTAAAAGTTAATAGTAATTTCTATTATTTAACTTGTCATTAATTTAACTTCTTTGTTATTGTAAATACTATTAGATTCTTATAATCTAAGTATATAACAACCTAATACTTAGCTTCTTCCAAGTAATGTTTCTATTTTTCAAATGCTTAAACTATTGCCAATAATTTCTTATTATAAATATCATAGTTTAACTTAGCAGTTGTAAGTTTATGAGATAAGAAATCTACCAGGTATTTTTATTTATTATTTTATGTTTATAAAAGAATAGCTTTTATAGCTCCGTCTAATACGTCTGCATGTATCTCTATTTAAAGTCTTAGGTTAAATATCTTTAATATTAATAGCTTCTAGAATATTTTCTTTAGGTTTATAAAAGCTTTATCTTCTTTAGCTTTCTACTTAAATTATTAGTTCTTTTTTAGCAATTCCGTTAAGGGTGCTGTAATCTTTGAATAATTCTTAATAAATTATCTACAGAATCCTGTAAATCTGAGGAAAGAATGAACTTCTTTTATGTTTATTAGTGTTAGCTATAATAGAATATTCTTAGCTTTATCTAGGTTAACTACTATTCTATTTCTAGATATAATATATCCTAGAAACTTGACTTCCTTCCTGTGGAATACACATTTTCCTGTTTAAATATATAAGTTATGTTCCTTGAGTTTCTGTAGTATTTTTCTTATATACTTAATATATTCTTCTAGTGTCCCTTTTATATACACTAAGATATTATCAAAATATGCTAGTATAAAGACATCTAGATATTCTCTTAGAATATGATTAATAATAGCTTAGAATGTTACTAGTGCGTTAGTGAGCCCTATAGGCATGATTATATATTTATATAATCTATAGCTTATTTTAAAAGCTATCAGCCATTCATGCCCGTTAGTTATTTATATTTAATAGTATTTATTTTTAATATTAAACAGACTAAATCATTTAGCCCCTCTGAGTTTGTACATGAGTTCTAATATCAAGAGTATTAGGTAGCAATTCTTAACTATTATTTTATTTAATTATTAATAGTCTATACAGAGTTATAGTTTCCTGTTTTTCTTTAGTATAAATAATACTAGTAATATAATCTCGCTCTTGCTTTCTTGTAGGTATCTCTTCTTAATATTATTATTCAAATATTATTATAACTCTTCTTATTATTTAATAGATATTTGATATAATAGTGCTGGTTTTGGTTTTTCTTCTTTTTTAAATATAATCTTACAATCCTAATCCTTGTGTTCTGGTATTTAGTTTTCTTGTTTTTTTATAAACTATTTCTTAAATTCCTCTTAATATTCGTCTAGCATAATAAACGTAGTATTATAAAGAGTTACTTTCTTTATCTATATTATAGCTTTCATTTATCTATAATAGTTTTTTCTAGTTCTTATAGACTTTATTCTCTAGTTAATTAGTAAATTCTATCATACTAGCTAGTCCTATTCTAATATAAAATCCTTACTATCTAGATTTATAATTTTAATACGATAGTTATTTATGTAACCTGCTGCTTTAATAGTTACATTCTTTATTTCAAGATTAATTAGACCTTTTCTGAATATTACTGGATTATTATCTATGCATATTACTCTTACAGGTTTCTTTAAAACTCTAGTTAAGATATAGTATCTCTATACTTATTTATTTAATATAAGTGTTTTACTAGCCTTACTGTTTATAAGTGCTTATGTTTAAAAGCTATTAATATATATATCTATATATAGCTTATTTTCATGTTTTCATCTAAGTTATGTATAGTTAAGTGTTAACTTCTATGTTTTAATCTTAAATTAGCTCTTTAGTAGCATAGTTATTGCTTACTGGCTTTCTAGTTTTTTATTAGCTATTAACTCCTAAGTAGCAGTTATTTCTTTAGTGTTTCTTCTTTAGGTTCATAAATAGAGTATTATTAGAGTTAATATTATTCTTATAGTAATATCTTATGCTCTTTTTTTATTTCTTTTCTATAATTTCGGCACTTCTATTTTAAGAAATATTCCTTAGTTATTAATTTAGTATGTAATTCTGTAGCTAACTATTTATCCTAGTGGTATTTAGTCTAGTAATATTAGCATTCTAGTTAGCACTTATTCTAATCTAACTATTTATATTTCTCTATCTTTAAATCCTAAAGTTCTTCTTTAGAATCTGTGTAGATCAGTTCTTGCTGTGTGTTAAATTCTTATTTCTATACTATCTATTTTAGTATTTATTTTATTATTAGTTTTTTAACTTATATAGCATGAGCTGCCTATTTATATTCTTATCTAGTATATGTTTTTTCTTTATATATCCAGCACTTCTTTTATATAGATCTCTCGGCGGCATCGTTATTTTATATTTATAGTATTAGTAAAGTAAGTTCCTTATTAGATTTCTTATTCTAATTTTATTCTAGTTTAGGGTGTCCTACGGGATGGTAATAAGTTATATAGCTTATAAGTAGTATTAGTTCTTATCTATAAATTTTATTTATTTATATAGTTAATTTCTATTTACTAAGTCCTTTGTGCTGCTTATTACCTGTTATTTGTATTACTTATCAGCACTTATACATCCCGTTTTCTAGAGTAACTTTCTAGTATTTAGTGATATAGTATTTCCCTATATAGTATTCTAATTTATAGATCTAGTAATATCTCTAGCTTATTTACTATCTAATTATTATAGATATTAGCTTTTTGCCTTCTATTGTCTCTTAATCCTGTTATTATCTAAATTTCTAATTCTCTGCTCTAAAGGGTCCTCTTTTCTGTTATATTATCTTATAGAATTAATTAGCTTTTTTTATAGAGCTGGCTTAGTATTATCTGATAGCTACTCTTTATATAATAGTATTTATATTACTAGTTTATTCTACTAGATAGTTTTTAACCTGCTAGTATAATATTTCATATTCTTATCTAAGATATGTATAGCTTTTATAGATCTAGTATTATTTTTTCTAGATTTATTATATAATAGTCTTCTGGGTTATTTAATCCTTAGCTAGTTCTACTTAAACTATAGTAATCTTAACTTTTTTTAGTGCTATAGTCTAGACATAAGCCTGTTTAACGTCCACTATTTATTATTTATATTCTTTAATAAAATATTTCTGTTTTCTGTATCTAAGGCATGCCTTGCGTGTATATCGGTTCATTTATTTCTTAGTATATTTATCTTATTTTTTCTTATTAATCTATACGTTCTTAACTAATACATGATTGATTTCTATTATATTATAAATTTAAGTATTTTTCTTATTTCTTTGTGGTATATGGATTACTGGCCTAGCGTTATTTTTCTTCTCTTATTCTCTCTAGTACTAATAGTTATTAATAGTCACTACTTACTTAATAACTTTTAGAAGTATACTAAGTCACTTTTTTTATAAAATTTTATCCTTAATTCTATCCTTTAGTCCTGTATAGTATATTATAACTAATAATTAGTTTACTTAATTAAGTCGTAATTAAATTTACTTAAACTCCGCTATATAGTTAGCTACTAATATTTATTACTTAAGTTATTAAAGCTTTTAAATTACCTTTATTTTTTTATTAATTTTACTAAAAACTACAGTCAACTCCTTCTTAAAGCTTTTATAGTTTTTAAAGGTTCTTTTAATATTATTATTACAGTTCATAAGTCCTACTGATCCTAGGTTAGGGTCTTCTTTTACTAGGTAGTTCTTTATAAGCAGTTTAAACCACTTTATAGCTCTTTCTATTATATTTATACTAACTACTAAAATTTAATCTTAGTTAGTAGTAAATAAAGCCTGATTAAATTAATAGTATAAGTCTATTATAGCCATAAATGTCTTAAGTTCATCCTAATTCTTATTAAATTTAGAGAGTAATTAGATCTTTATAATCCTTTCTCTTTTATTCTTTACTGCTTTAACTTGTTACTGTATACTGATTATAGCATCACGTAATTTTATAATAGCTGTTTTTTATTTCTAAATAATCTACTATGCGCTCTTAGTTCCTCCTGATGTACTTTTAGTAGTAGATAAAAATCCTACTATAACTTCTTCCTTACTACTACTTCTTTTTAATAAGTAAAGTTCTTGTTTGTCCTTGTAGTAAGTTATTATAAACTATAATTAGAAATTTATTATTAGAATCAATCCAACGTCCTCTCCTATACTTTTAAAAGGATAGTTATAATGTTATAAGTTGCCTTAATTTAATAGTATGTTTTATATTAGTAATTTTGCTCTAACTGATTACTTAATAAGTTTTTAGTTCTTTTTATATTTAGAATAGATAGCTCTAGGTTTAACAGAATAGAGTTTAGTCTTATCACAAGGTAGGAAAAGAATATATAATAGATTTAATAAAATAGTATTAAACTATTTCACTTAAGGTTAAGTCTCAACTTAGAGAGAGAAGATCTTAATTTTAGAGTAACTATAAAGAATCCAAAATATCTCAGAGCTAGTCCATGCCTTATATTTATAGAAAATTCTTTATATATATATTACATATCTTTTTATAGTACCTTAAATACTACTAGAGAGTGCTAGAAGGTGCTAGAGCTTAAGTAAGCTTATCTAATTTCTATTTTTCTTACTTATTTTCTACCTACTAAGTCTTTACTTATTATGTATATAACTACTTCTAATCTACTAGTATAGTTTTATATCTCTATTCTTACTTTTTAGCTTGTACTTTAGCCTGTACTAATGCATCCTATGCCCGCTTATAATTCTTTCTTTTTAGTTTAAATATATATTTCTATTCTAGAGCTTTATTAGCTGTTATTACTAGTTCTCTTAGCTCTTTAAGTATAGCTGCCTTACTATTACTGTCCGTAACAGTCTTATTTACTACTACTTATTATTATAGGTTAACTAAAGTATCACGTAACTTTATAATAGCTACTTTTTATTTTTAGATAATTTATTATGTACTCTTATTTTCTTTTAATGTACTTTTAGTAGTAGATAAAGATCCTACTATAACTTCTTCTTTACTACTATTTTCTTTTAACAAATAAAGTTCCTATTTATCCCTATAGTAAGTTATTATAGACTGTAATTAGAAATTTATTATTAGAATTAATTCAACGTTCTCTTCTATACTTTAAAAGGGTAGTTATAATATTATGAGTTGCTTTTAACTTAATAGTACGTTTTATATTAGTAATTTTACCTTAAATAATTACTTAATAAGCTTTTAGCTCTTTCTATATCTAGAATAAATAGCTTTAGGTTTAATAAAATAGAGTTTATACTTTATCATAAGGTAAGAAGAGAATATATAATAGATTTAATAAAATAGTTATTAAACTACTTCACTTAAGTTCAAGTCTCAACTTAGAGAGAAAATCTTGATTTTAGAGTAACTATAAAGAATTATAAATATCCCTAAGCTGTTTTATGTCTTATATTTATAGAAAATTCTTTATACGTATATTATATACCCGCCGGCAGTATATTAAATACTACTAGAGAAAATAATAAAAATAAGTTCTATTTTAATATTATCTTTTTTATTAGTACTTATTTACTAAGCCTTTTTTAGTTATGTGCGCGACTGTTTCTAATCCTATAGTATAATTCTATATTTCTATTCTTACTTCTTAGCTTATATTTTAGCTTGTGCTAGTATATCCTATATCTACTTATACTTCTTCCTTTCTAACTTAAATATATGTTTCTATTTTAAAGCTTTATTAGCTGTTATGGCTAATTCCTTTAGCTTTTTAAGTATAGTTACCTTACTATTACCGTCCATAACACTATATAGCTAGCTTAATTTTAAGAGATTTATAGTAGAGCTGTAAAGCGCGTTTTTTTTACTAATATTAATAATAACACTAAGCTAGCTTTTACAGAGAGAAAGAAGTATATATTATACGTAGATTTCTTTATCTATACTTTTAGTATTTTAATTTTATTCTCTTAATTAGCTACACGTTTAAGCGTGTTATTTAGTAGTTAATAAAGCTTAATAAACTTATTTCTAGCCTTATTAAGCTTAGTTTTAGCCGTATTAAGCGCTTTTTCTAGTATATTAGTATAGTTATAATATATAAGTATTTTAAAATAGCTACGCTCTAGCTCACTAGTAATTATTACTTAATTAAAAGTTATTAAAGTAAAAAGCGTAATCTCTATTTTCTAAGGCTTATAGATATTAGTTTTCTAGATAGTACTTTTAATAGTAGCTATAAAAAATTTCTTATTATATTATACCTAGATATAGAGCTTCTTAATAGTATAGTTTTTTCTAATTATATTATTAAAGTAGTATATAGTAGTACACCTAAGCAACTTAGGAATAAGTATATAGTTATTATTAGTAGCTATTATTTTAAAATTAACTTTTATCTCTAGCGTGGAAAGCTTTCCTATAGTTCTAATTTATTTATTTTTATATATATATAGAGCTTCTAGCCCCTAATAGGGTAAAGTAATTAGCTAATTCTTTAATATAAAAAATATAAGTTAGTAGTGCTTATAAGAGTTAGTTTCTTTAGTAAAAAAAAAAATAAGCTAATAGTGCTTATAGAAATTAGTTTCTTTAGTATAAAAAAAATTAGCTAGTAGTGCTTATAAGGGTTAGTTTCTTTAGTAAAAAGAAAATAAGTTAGTAATATTTATAGAGATTAGTTTCTCTAGTATAGAAAAAATAAGCTAGTAGTACTTATAAAGATTAGTTTCTTTAGTATAAAGAAAATAAGCTAGTAGTGCTTATAAGAGTTAGTTTTTTTAGTATAAAAAAAATAAACTAGTAGTACTTATAAAAGTTAGTTTCTCTAATATAAAAAAGATAATAAAAGAGAGGAAGAGAGATTTACTAGAGTTTTTATAACTTTTTTTTAATCTAATAAGTATATTACTTACTGTTATAGGTTTTTTAGTTATTTATTAAATTACTTTTAAGGCCTACTATGTAGAGCTTATATAGGCTATTACTTAAAGTTTTAATTACCTACTACTATAAGGCTTTCTAGTAAAGATTATATGCTTAATAAACTAATAACTTAGTATAGTTATATAATTAATCCTCTAGGGGCAGTCGTTAATAAATTAAATACTTAAATTAATTATATAAGTTAATCTTAATATTATACTGCTATTATCTAGTTAAATAAAAGTAATTTTAGTATAATATAATAATAGACATAGTCTTCACGCGTTATTATATAGATACAGATTAATAAAATAAGTTAGCTTTATTTTAGCTATACTAAGATAGAAAGAAAAAAGATATAAAGAGAGCTTATTTCTAAATAAATATTATAAGTTACTAACTTACTAATATAAATTATACTAGTAATAAGCTGTCTAATTGTTTATATAATACTTAGTAGTTTTCTTACTTCCAGATCAGATAGCTCGTTAGACTTAGTAGAAGTTAGTTAACTTAATAGAGATAGAAAGAATTAATACGGTAAGTTAAGATTTAACAGAATAGTATTAAACTATATCACTTGAGGTAAGAACCTTAATTTTAGAGTAACTATAAAGAATTAAAAGTAATTGTGAACTGTCTGATGCCTCATACTTATAGTAGATCCTCCGTGCGTACATTGTATACTGGTTGGTAGTATGTTGGATACTGCTAGAGGCTGCCAGAGCTGCCAGAGGTTCTGTCACCTCGCTCTGCCTCTGTCTGCCAAGCCCTTCCTTGGTCATGTGAGTTACTGCTCCTAATCCGTTGGCATGGTTCTGTATCTCTGTCCTTGCTTCTTGGCCCGCGCCTTGGCCTGTGCCAATGCGTCCCATGCCTGCTTACAGTTCTTCCTTTCAAGCTCGAACATACGTTTCCATTCTAGAGCTTCATTAGCCGTTGTTGCCAGTTCCTTCAGCTCCTCAGGTGCAGTTACCTTACTATTACCGTCCGTAACATTATCCCCCTCCTTTAAGTCTTCGTCCTGGAAGATAGTTTCTCCCTTCTATAAACAGTATAAAGGCAGCAGGTCCTCCGCTCTGTGTTCCAGACTGTAAGACCCTTAACTTCCTTTCTTTCCTGCCTAGCCTTCCTATGATGACACGTCCTGAGTCGTCTCTAATACGTGCTCACCGCTTAGCTTCTCGGATCTGTAACGAACCCCGTCACATGCCGACGCCTTGCTTGAACTGTTCCTGCCGAGGCGATAATTGCCTAGTGAACCTAAGTTCCGGTCACTATTCAGCCTGTGCTGGTCATAACGTAAAATGTGATCTGATTATCTTATAACCTGAGTGGGATCATCTTAATCACGATAAAGAGAAACTCTATTACTAACTTAATGCTCTTAAGGATTAACGCTCTGAGCTCTGTGCTTAAGAATTGCAACTTTGTCGTGAACTTACGAAAGTAGATTCCAAAGAGAAAGAGATGTTTGATCGAGAGATGACCTCAATTCGTGAGGTCTAAGCTTTTGAAGAGGTAGAAGCTTGTTCTTAGGGTTAAGAAACTTACACACTGTAACCCGCAGTGCCGGCTTCCTCCCAACCTACTTTACCTTTTCTTTCTTTTGGTTTGGATTGGAACGTGCTGTAGTCGTCCTTTCTGTGGGATATAGCCCTTATTAGTTTATCTAATAGTACTAGTTAATTAGCTCTGAACTATTTCTTAGGTTCCTAATTAGCTCCCACATATTATCTTTAGGTCTGTAACTCTTTTATCTAACTAGATACTTCCACTAACATCTGAACTACTGGTAGTCCAAAATTTATTAGACTTTATACTTAGTAGTATCTTCCTTAAGTTTAAGTCTTGTCTGCAGTTTGGCATTTAGTGGTGCTAATTCTAATTTTAAAATATGAAAAACTAGGTAAATCCTTATATCCTTAGGTAGTTATAGTTTATAATTTATAGATTCTATTTATCTTTTAATTTTAAATAGTCCTAACTTAACGTGATCCAGTTTCCTTAATAGTTGTTTTATTTCTAAATTTTTTTATAATAGGAAAATTTTATTTCCCTCCTTGAAAATTAGTCTCTTAATTCTAGATTTATCTTTCTGCTATTTGCTGAGAACTCCTTTCTAAGTGATTTTTTCTACTATTTCCTAGTAAAGTTACTATAACTTCTTAACTTTTATTTTTATTAATTTTAATATCTTATTTAGAATCTGTAGTTCTCGATAAGCCGTAGGCTTATAACCGTAATTTATAAAAAATAGTAATTTCCTTATAGTTAATGACTTTATAGAGTTATATATAAACTTAGCTATTAGTAGTAAGTTAATCTAATTATCTTATTACTTATTAACGTATATTTGTAGATATTATTCTAGTGTTTGATTTATTTATTCTGTTTATCTATCTATCTATAGGTGAAATGCTGTTAAGAGGTAGTATTCAGCCCCTAGTTTTCCTATAAATATTTTTTAGAATATTAATGTGAATAATTTGTCTCTATCCGTGATAAATTCTTATAGCAATTTATGTTATGCTATTAATAGTTTAATAAGTATAGTTACTAATTTATCTACTTTAACTTCTATATACGTTAGTTTAAAGTATACGTACTTTATAAGTTAGTTTATTATAACTAGTATTATGTTATACTATTAGTCTCTAAAGGTAGTTATTATTAGTATTCCTGTAATAAAGTCTATTATAACTAATTTTTATAGTAGGTCTGGTAAAGGAATTAGTTGTATAAATCTATATTCTTTATATCTTAATGCTTTATTCTTTTTATACTTAATATATTCTAAAAGAATATCTCTAACCTTTTTTTATATTCCTAGGATCTAAAAATGTTTGTTGATTCGTTTTATAGTTTTTTTAATTCCCTAATGTCCGTGCATTTTAGCTGAGTGTTAATTTTTAATAAGCTTAGTTTATAATACATCTAGTACATAAATTATTTCTTAATCTAGATTCTAATATAATTGTCTATTATTAAACTTTTTTATTTATTTTTTCTAGGTGTTTTTGATAATGACTACTATCTTAATATTTATTTATAAGCTTTCTAGAGATCCGTCTGGTCTTTACCTTAGTATTATATTATAAATTTCCGGTATATCCCTTATATAGTCTGTTTATTAACTAAGTGTGTTAGCTACTATATTTTCTTTTCCTAACTTATAAAGTATTTAAAAGTTAAATATAGAAACTAGTTCCTACTATCTAATTTATTATTAATTTAATTTCTTCGTTGTTGTAAATGCCGTCAGATTCTTATAATCTAAATATATAATAATTTAATACTTAGTTCCTTCTAAGTAATGTCTCTATTTTTTAAATACTTAAACTATTATTAATAACTTCTTATTGTAAATGTCATAGTTTAACTTAGTAATTATAAGTTTATAAGATAAGAAATTTATTAGATATTTATATTTATTATTTTATACTTATAATAAAATAGCTTCTATAGCTCTATCTAATACATCTATATATATCTTTATTTAAAGTTATAAATTAAATATCTTTAATATTAGTAGCTGTTGGAATATTTTTTTTTATATTTTAAAAGCGTCCTCCTCGCGCTGTTTTCACTTAAATTATTAATCTTTTTTAAGTAATTCCGTTAAAGGTAATGTAATTTTTAAGTAATTCTTAATAAATTATCAGCAAAAGCCTGTAAATCTGAGAAAAGAATAAACTTCTTTTATATTTATTAATATAGGCTAGAATAGTATATCTTTTATTTTATTAGAGTTAACTACTATTCTATTTTAAGATACTAAGTATCTTAAGAATTTAACTTTAATCCTATGGAATATATATTTCTCTGTCTAAATATATAATTTATATTCCTTAAGCTTTTATAATACTTTTTTAGTATACTTAATATATTCTTCTAGCATTCTATTTATGTATATAAGCATGTTATTAAGATATGCTATTATAAATACGTCTAGGTATTCCCTTAGTATATAATTAATAATTGTCTAGAATGTTGCTGGTACGTTTGTGAGTTCTATTAGCATAACTAAGTATTTAAATAGTTTATATCTTATTTTAAATATTGTTATCTATTCGTGTTCTTTAGCCATTTATATCTGATAATATCTATTCTTAATATTAAAGAGACTAAACCATTTAGCTTCTCTAAGTTTATCTATAAGTTCTAATATTAACGGTATTAGATAATAATTCTTTACTATAGCTTTATTTAGGTGTCTGTAGTTAATATATAACTATAGTTTACTATTCTTTTTTAATATAAAGAGTATTAGTGATGCTATCTTACTTTAACTAGTTTATATATACCCCTTTTATTAATTTTCTTACAAGAATTTCCGTAATTCTTTCTGTTAGTGTATAGGTACTTGATATAATAGTTCTAGTTTTAAATCCGTTCCTTCTTTAAGCGTGATTTTATAGTTCTAGTTCTAATATTCTAGTAATTAGTCTTTAGCTTTCTTAAAAAACCATTCTCTAAATTCTTCTTAATATTTATTTAGTATAATAAACGTGGTATTGTGAAGTATTGCTTTTTTTTATCTATATTATAGCTTTTATTTATTACTATCCGTGGTAGTTATTTCTAATTCCTATGGTTTTTCTTCTCTAATTAATAGTCAGGTTTTATTATACTAGCTAGTCTTATCCTAAGATAAAATCCTTACTACCTATATCTATAATTTTAATATAATAGTTATCCGTGTAACCTGCTGCTCTAATAGTTATATTCTTTATTTTAAAATTAAAAAGATTTTCTTTAAATGCTGCTAGACTATCGTCTACGCGTTTTACTTATATAAGTTTATCTAAAACTCTAATTAGTATCTAGTATCTTTATATTTATTTATTTAATATAAGTATTTTACTAGCTCTACTATCTATAAGTGCTAGTATCTGATTACTGTTAATATATATATTTATATATAGCTTATTTTCATATTTCCTCTAGTTTAGTTATATATATATAATTAATATATTATTTCTAATCTTTAGTTCTTAGCTCTTTAGTAGCTTAATTATAGTTTACTAGTTTTCTAGTTTTTTATTTATAGCTAACTCCTAAGTAGCAGTTATTTTTTCAGTGTTTTTTTTTTAGGTCTATAGATTAGATATTTCTAGAGTTAGCATATCTCCTTATTAAGTATTTTATATATATTTCTGGCTTGTTCTCTATAATCCTAACATTTCTATTTTAAGAAATATTCTTAATATATGAGTTTTTTGTGTGAGTCTGTAGTTAACTATTCTTTTTAATAGTATTTAGTTTAGTATTATCAGCATTCTATCTAGCATTTATCCTATAATAGTTATTTATATTTATTTGAGTTTAGGTCCTGTAATTCGTCTTCCGAATCTGTATAAACTAGTTCTTATTATAGGTTAAATTCTTTTTTATTTACTAGTTATTATAATACTTTCCTTATCTTTAGTCCTTTAACACGTATGGTGTGTTTATTCTATTTATAGTTCTTTTCTATATAGTTAAAAGCTATATATATCTAGTATTCTTTTTTTATTATTCTGTTTACAGTGTTATTATCCTGTATCTATAACGTTAGTAAAGGGTTTTTTTCTTTCTTTTTATTCTAATTCTATCCCACTTCTGGGTGTCTGACGGGGTGATAGTACGTTATATTAGTTATAACTAATATAGGTATTTATTAATATATTTTGTTTATTTATATAGCTAATTCTTGTTTACTTAGCTTTTTATACTATTTATTTCCTACTAACTATAGTACTTATTAGTATTTATATATTCTATCTTTTAAGATAATTTTTTAGTATTTAGTAATATAGTATTTCCCTTAGTGGTATTTTAATTTATATATCTAACAATATCTCCAGCATACACACTATATAATTATTATAGATATAAGTTTCTTACTTTCTATAATCTCTTAATCCTTTCTTTATCTAAACTTTTAATCTTCTTTGTAGAATAGTCTACCTTCTTGTTCTATAATTTTATAAAATTTTTATATTTCTTTCTTGGTTCTCGCGTTATGTTGTTGGACTACTATTTCTTATATTATAGTAATTATATTACTAGGTTATTCTATTAAATAATTTTTAACTTACTAATACAGAATCTTATATTCTTATCTAAGATATGTGTGGCTTTTATAGATCTAGTATTATTCTTTTTAAATTCTCTTTATAATTGTTTCTTTTATTACGGTATCTTTTACTTATTCTATTTAAATTATAGTAATCTTAATTTTCTTAAGCGCTTTAGTCTAAACGTAAGCTTTCTTAATATCTAATTATTATTATTTATAATCCTTAATAAAGTGTCCCTGTTTTCTGTATTCTAAGTAGACTTTATATATATAGTATTCTATTTATTTTCTAGCTCACTTTCCTTACCTGTTTCTGATAGATATTTTCTTAATATTAATATCCATTAGATTATAGGTTTAGTTATCTTTTCTATTTCTTTTAGATATATAGATTACTAATCTCTATTATGCCTTTTTCTTCTATTTTTGTTGGTACTAATAGTTGTTAATGGTTACTACTTATTTAATAATTTCTAACAAGGTACTTAGCTATTTTCTTTTAGAAATTTCGTCTTTAATTCTATCTTTCAGTTCTTTATAGTATATCATAACTAGTAGTTAGTCTATTTAGTTAAGTTATAATTAAATTTATTTAAACTCTACTATGTAATTAGCTACTAACGTACGTTACTTAAGTTATTAAAATTTCTAAATTACCTCCATTTCTTTATTAATTTCTCTAAAGATAATAATTATTTCTTGTTTAAAGTATTTATAGTTCCTGAAAGCTTATTATATATTACTATTATAGTTAATTAATCCTACTACTCTTAAGTTAAGATTTTTATTAGCTAGGTAATTTCTTACTAGTAGTTTAAACTATTATATAGCTCTACCTATTATATTTATACCAGCCACTAGAATCCAATCCTAATTAGTTAAGAATAATTTTTAATTAAAATAATAGTAGAGATCTATTATTGCTATAAAAGTCTTAAGTTTATTTTAATTACTATTAAACTTTTTAAGAGGTTATATTTTTACCGTCCCCCCTTTCTAGACTATTATAGCTTATTATTTAGCTTTAACCTATTATTATAGGTTTACTAAAGTATTACGTAACTCTATAATAGCTACTTTTTATTCTTAGATAATTTATTATGTACTCTTAGTTCCTCTAGATATACTTCTAGTTATAGATAAAGATTCTACCATAACTTCTTCTTTACTACTACTTTCTAATAATAAGTAAAGTTCTTGTTCGTCCTTATAGTAGGTTATTATAAATATTTAATAATTAATTATTAGAATTCTATCTAACAGTTCTTTCTATTTCTTTGAGATGGTAGTTATAATATTATAAGTTACTAACTTACTAATATAAATTATACTAGTAATAAGCTATCTAACTGCTTATATAATATTTAGTAGTTTCCTTATTTCTAGATTAGATAGCTTGTTAGACTTAGTGGAAGTTAGTTAACTTAGTAGAGATAAAAAGAATTAATATAGTAAGTTAAGATTTAACAGAATAGTATTAAACTATATTACTTAAAATGAGAACCTTAATTTTAGAGTAACTATAAAGAATTAAAAGTAATTATAAACTATCTGATGCCTTATACTTATAGTAGATCCTTTATATATATATTATATACTAGTTAGTAGTATATTAGATACTACTAGAGACTACTGGAGCTACTAGAGATTTTATTATTTTATTTTACTTCTATTTACTAAGCTCTTCCTTAGTTATATAAATTACTACTTTTAATTTATTAGTATAGTTTTGTATCTCTATTCTCGTTTCTTAGCCTGCGTTTTAGTTTATGCTAATATATTCTATACTTACTTACAGTTCTTCCTTTTAAGCTTAAATATACGTTTTTATTTTAAAGCTTTATTAGCTGTTATTATTAGTTTCTTTAGCTTCTTAAGTACAGTTACCTTACTATTACCGTTTATAATAATAGAGTAGTATATAGACTAAGCATAAGCTAGCTATATTCTAAGCTCTATACTAAATTATAGCTAGTATAGCTAGTTATAATATTATATAGTCTACAGCAAGTAAAGTAAGCAGTACTATTATAGTTTTTATAATATAGATAATATTATTCTATAAAAGTAGATTATAAAATATAATTATAAAATACTTATTAAGATCTATAAGTAAGTTTTTATAAGTTTTAAGAAAATAGCCTAATTATTACACATACTTATAAATCTTATAAAAGGGTTTAATTTACTTATTATAATTATTTTAGACTAGTAGCTCTCTTTTTAAGATATATTACTTTTTAATCTTATACTTTATTAAGTTAAGCTTTAGGTAATTTTATAGCACGTTATATAAGCCTATTTAATTATTAATTAAGTTTTTTTTACTTTTAGAGAAAATTTTAATATAATTTCTTCCCTTACTTAAGTTAATATACACTTAATAATACTTACTATTATATTTCTATTTAATACTTAAATATTTATCTTTTACTAATTAATAGTAATATCTGATGCTTTTTATCTTATTATATACTAGCTATATAATTATAACTTTAATTTAAGGTGTTAACTTGCGTATAGTAATTTCTTTAAGTAAATCTTTAAAAGCTATTATTAACTAAATAAGTATTTATTAAATTAATAAAATTTTTATAGCAGCTTTAAAAGAATTTTAAAAGCTTAAAATATTAGGTAAAAAAAAAATAAAACTTTTATATCACTAGCGTCTCTAGAATCTGTACTAGACTATAATTTTTTAAAATTATATAAACTATTTACTTAACTTTAAAGCCATATAATTTTTAAAATATTTTTAATAATATATTATAAGTTTAGATTAGCTCTGCGTATTTTACCTTTATTTTTTATTTTAGCTTAATAGATAAGAAAGTTAATATAATTATAACCCTATCTAGAGTCTTATTAAGCTTTTTAAGAGTTATATTTAAATTATATCTAGTTTTTATATTTATTATAAATATTAAGTACTTAATATAAGACGTAAAGTTAATACTATTTTAAGTTCTTTAATTTTATAATTACTTTAAACATGTCACACTAAGTCCTTGGGCTTATTTAATAATTAATTTAAGATATTTTTTTTATAAATTAAAAACGTGATCTGCTTTGCGCCTTGGAAATAGATATAATAAAAAAATAATAGCTTTTAATTTCTCTTATGAAATAATTCAGTTATGCTTGTTAAACCAGAAAATAACTATTTTAGTACTAGAACTTAAAGTATTAGGAGTTTTTAATAATTTTCTAATATAATTAGAATCTAGCTCGTTAAGAAGATTATATAGAATACTAAAGTTAAAAGATATATTAATAGTAAGTTATTACTAAGGCAAATTTAGCCTTTATAGGAGTAATAAATATATAAGTAGAAAATAATATAAGCTAAGAAAAAAGAAATGTTTACGTTTATTTAAAAGGCTGTTATATAGCAGGAGGGAAGCTAGCTAGAATATATATAACTATAACTAGAGTAAAGTTAGAAATAAATAAAAATAATTATTTATATAAGTAAGCTATTCTCTATTTAAACTTATAGTTAACTTTAATTAGAAATTAAAATAGTTAAGTATAAACTAGATTATAATTAAGCGTATAACACTACTTGGTTACTTAAGTTATATAAAATAAAGCTTTTAAGATACTTAGTAGTCTTTTAGGTAATAAGAAAATATATATAATATAAATTTATATATTTTTACTCTATTAATATCTAGTAATAGTAAAGCTGATATGAAGGTAAGTAATTTCTTAAATTATAATATATTTATATAATTTAGGGTTCAGGTTTGGCTCTCTAATCTGCTAAATAGTAAAAATTAGAGATAAACATTAAAAAAAAAGAAAAAAAAAAGATAACTAATTTAGTTAAATAAAAAAAAATATTTATTATACTAGAACTAATTAGACCTTAAGTAGCAAAGTCTATTTTTAAAAGACTCTAATTAAAGAAGTACTAAAATTAGATATTTAATATTTAATATTATATTTTTTTTAAGGCTATCTGCTTCCTATAGGTATATTTTTCTTAACTTTATTTAATTATATATTATACTTATAGCCTATTACGTTTACTATTAAGTAAATAAGCTATAAGTATACTTTATGTATAGATATATTAACTATAAGATATTTATATAATTAAGTTACCGGAACGCTAAGTGCTAGGCTACTTTAGATTTTAAATAATTAATACTTAAAAACTATTTACTTTTATAGTGTTATACTAGCTAAGTTTATAATAAAAACCTATTAAAAAAAGTAGTTAAATTATAAACAGGAAAACGTTATTTAAAAGATATAATAAAATTTAATAATTATATCTCCTTTCTAACTCTATACTTATAATCTTTATTAGATACTTAAAATAGTTAATAAAAAAAAGCAGTTAACATATATTTATAAAGGAAGATTATTTTAAAGGTGTAGTAAATAACAGTAAAGTACTTTACTATATCTATATTAAAAGAATAAAAAAAAATACTAGTTTAACATAACTTTCAGGTATAGGGAATTAAGATTATAAGTAGAAATATTTATTTTATTTAATTATAAACTACTAGCAACAGTAGAAATGCTAGTTTTAGAAATAATAACTTATTATTTATAATATAAAGATTTTATTACAGTTGCGTCAATTTTCAAGCCGAAGTAATAATTATAATATATATATATATTCTATATATTAATTTTCTATTAGCTAATTTAAATTTAGCTAGCTATATATAGTTATATAAATTTAGTTAATATAAATTATTAATATCTCTTTCTACGTAACAAGACACCCTCTGTGCTGAGATATATAAAAGGTATTTTAATTTTAAGTAACTTAATTTCTATACACACGTTAATATTTATTATAATTCTATATAAATTATATTCTATAGCTATTTATAAATATTTAAGATTTTTTTTATTTAAAAATTACCTTCACATTATTGCCTTTATGCTTAAGTTATAAAAAGTTTTATTTTTATATATAATAGTATTCCTTCACTACAGTATTACTATTAAGCTTTTATTACTTATAATACTTATAAAAAGGTCTTATTTAGACCTTAGAGTCTTATTATAATATAGTAAGTTATTATTAGTTTTAGATTTATTATAGCGCGTAAATATATATAAGGTTGCTATACTAATTAGTACTAGTATAAAACAGCCTTATATAATTAATATAATTATTATAATATAATTTATTTATAGTGGCTGTCAGGCTTATGACTGCGTTTATATAAATATTTAAAATATTTAAAAATTTAATTCTAGAATAGTAATTACTAACAGCGCTTTAAAATATAGTTTTTATAACTAAAATCTTATATAAATATATAGAGTATACTTTCTCTTTTTCTTCTTAAGTCTATAACTTAAATACTTTTTTATTTATTAGTCTTTTTCTATAGCTTTCTTCTTATCTATTATATCTTTAACTTATAACTATATATTTATTAGAAAATATAGTAAATATTAACTAAAAGATTACTTATACTAAGTAGATTTTTAGTTATATTTTTACTAATAAGCTTTTTTATATAGAGGCTATTTAGATAGCTACTTTTTAAATATTACTTACTATTATAAATATGTTTTATGTTATTAATATTAATAAATATCTTATAGTATTTAGAGATATTACTTTTGCCTAAGCGCTATATAAGATATAATATTAGGCATATAATAATAAAAATATAATATATATATATCTAGCTAGTATAGGTGATAGTTAATTTCTTATAAAATAAACTCTAACCTTCTTCTACTTAAACTAATATTTAGAACTAGATTTTAGGCAATACTAGTTTAACTTGTTATAATAAGAAAGTTAGTATTATAAGCTATATAATTATATCTAATAGTAATTAGGGTCTTATAACTCTGAAAATAGTAATAACCATTTTTAAAACACTAGTTAGTACTATCTATAAAGATAGTAGTAAAAAAGCTATTATTTATATTATTAAGTATTTTAAGCTTAATTAGTATATTTTTTTTATGATAATATTTAGATTCTTATCTTTCTTTAGAGTAAAAACACCGTAATTAACTAATATATCTTCTTTTAAATGTCTTATATAGAAGACTCTAGAAGCTTTTTTAAGATAGCTAAATTAGACTTTTATATTAGTACTTTAGATCTAATTTAAATCTTTAATTTACACTTCCTTACTTTAGAAAGAGCCTGATAATATAGGATATAAATCTTTATTAAATATTTATCTATTAATATAATAGTCTCTTTTTACCACCTTAGGGAGGATTTTTAAGGTTTTTATGTTAACTTAGATTTTTAAAAATATATATACAGCTACAGCTAGATAGTCTTAAGCTATATTTATAAAACTATATATATATATATATTAATAATCTTATATATAAGTAGCTATTTATTAAAAAGCTATCTTACATAAATTAATAATACTATCCAAAAAAAAGTAATTATATTAAAGAAGGAATAGAAATAAAAAGTTAAATATAATAACTAAGATTAACTAATATGCGCCTATTTTTAAATTCCGGAATTTATTATTATTAAACAGAATAGACTATAGTTATTTATTCATATTTATAATATCTCTAATATTAAAGAGAGTTATTTTATATAATAGTGCTATTTATTTCCCTTATATATTTTAAAAAATTAAGTTATATATTACTGTAGTTGTTTTCTTATATGGTACTCTTTAGCTTACTAGAAATAAA
Source organism: Zopfia rhizophila CBS 207.26 (assembly GCA_010093925.1). Lineage (NCBI taxonomy): Eukaryota > Fungi > Ascomycota > Dothideomycetes > Zopfiaceae > Zopfia > Zopfia rhizophila. Next base: position 212,329 of record ML994621.1, read on the forward strand.
AATAATACTTAAAGAAATAGAAACTATATTTATCAGCAAATCTCAGACATCATTTAATATAACAGGAAAGAAATTATAATATTACTGTTTTTTTATTTTCTTTTAGCTAATCCACTTAACTAATGTTCTCTTAAGATAGTAATAATTTTATATTCTTATAGCTTTATACTATTACTACTGTTTTCTTATAAAGCTGTGAAATTTACCTAAAGAATGAATTAAAAAAGCTTAAATAGTTAATCTAGAGATCATTCTCTACTTCACTTCTAAGTATAAAATCTATATTATTTCTTAAATTAGATGTGTTCACGAAACTTCCTATATTAAATATCTAAAGTATCTACTAAAAGGACGCGGTATATGAAGAATTAGATAAAAAAGATATTAATAATTTAATATTAGTTATAACTATTAATTTTATAACTACACTATAGATATTATCTTAGATAATTTAGTCCAGCTTATTATTAATAACTATAATAAGAATAAGAAAGAGATGTTTAACGTATTATATATTAAAATTCTCTTTCTTTATAGCTTAGTTAAGTTAGGAAAGATTACTAGATATATTCTTTATACTACTACTAAACAGTAATAAATAAAATATAGAAAGGAATTATAGGCTAATTTAAAATTAAAAATATAATCTTAATAGCCTAAGTATATTAGTTCTATATTATTATAGCTTTAATATACTTACCTTTATTGTCTATTTAATTTATAGTAGTATAACTATAAGTGTTAAGCTTATAAGAAAGTAATTAAATAAAGTTATAAAATATACTCTAGCTTATATATAATAGGTTTTACTTTAATTATTACTAATTTTAGCATATTAGTTATAGTAATAATACTTAATAAATAATATACTTAATAGATAATATAAATAATAGCTATAGAATAAGTAGTATTAGTAAAATAATTTACTAATAGCTCTAGTTATAAAGCATGTAGCAGAAACGTCTATAAAAACTTAACTTAATATAAATCTATATTTAATTTTAATTTTAATTCTAACTTTAAAAAAGTAGCTAGTTAATATATTCTTATAATTACTTACTATAGTAATAAGCTGCTACTTATAAGGTAATAATTTTTCTATAAGTATTCTTAAAAAGTTAAGTTAGTTAACTAAAGGTATAGTTAAAGTTAAGTAAGATTATAAAACTATAGTACTAAGATTAGTCTATAGCGGAAATGCATAATACACGATACTATAAAGTCTTAAAGTTATATAAAAGTTAATTATTTTTACTACTTATAGAAGTAGGCAAGAATATTCTCCGTCTACTAACTAATATAATTACGTGATATCTGTGCTATTACGTAATATTATATGGTAATATTCTCTCATAGAGTGCCTTTAGCTTGTATTCGTGATATAGTCTATTTACTAAGATTTTATATAGCTATAAGCTTAATAGCTATAATATAGATTATATTATAATAATTATATACACATACAATATTATATTATACTAGTTAGGATTAATAATTACTTTAGTTAGAGATACTAATTAGCGTGGTAAATTTATCTAAATTTATACACTATAACAAACATAAAGCTAATAATAATATATTATAATATTATAAGACTTTAATATTTAAATATTACTTTTTTATAAGTATTTTAAGTGGTAAGAGCTTAATAGCAGTATTATAATATAAAATTATATATACTATTAGTTAAAAAAATTACTTATTATATAATATATACTATTTTCTTTTCTAACTCTAATTATTTTTTTATATAACTAGTTAGAAAAGCGAAGAGCTTTTAGAAATAAGACTTATTAATAAATAAACTAAGTTATATATAGTAGAGCTTAAGTTCTCTATCTAATTATATTATAAATTAACTATATTATTACTTAAGAAATAAAATAAGGCTTTTACTTTTTATATAGTAATTTTTCTAATTTAGGCTTTTTATTATAAAGTAATAAGAAACACATATTCTCTAAGATATAGAATATATAAAGAGATTTTAGTTATAATATATAGTTTATTCTAATAGCATAGAAGCGTAAGCGTGCTATTATAAAATATTATAAATAATAAAAAATCTTTCTTAACAGGCTAAGATCTTATGCTATATTATAATAATAATATTATTATTTAAAAAGTACGTAATCCTGGCGCGTTTAGTAGTATAATATAAAAATAATATTTTTTTCTCTTAAAATCTTTTAATGCTGCTTAGGACGCTTTATATGTACTTATTTCTTAAAAACTTTAAATAATATAAATAACTAATAATTAATATTTAGTGTTATAAATTAGAGCGTAGAGTTACTAATTAGAGATAATATTATTTATTATAATATTAATATACTTATACGCTTAAATAAGATACCTATTTATAATAATTCTACATATAAAAGATATAAATAGATTAAGATAATAACTACTTTTATTAAGCTTATTATACTAAACTAGTAAAATATATACTAGTGCTTAGATAAAGCTCCTAGAAATAAAACTTTTAAGACTAGTACTAAATTATAGTAATTTATTCTAACACAGTAAATTAAGTAAGTATATTATGTAATACTAGTAAATACTATAATTTTATACTTATAATATTTATTTAATATAAAGAAATTAAAACACACCTTATTAGGTAAGGTTTTTATTTAAGGTTTTAATTTTTATATAAAGTATTATCTAAAAGCGTAATACCTAGAAGAGTTAATTTTAAAATTAATAAAAAATTAAGATAATTAGCAGACTATTAGTTAAGCTAGAGTATATTAAGTTTACTTTACTAGAATAAAATAAACCTAGTAAAGTAAGAATACTAATATCTAATAAAAAAATAGTTATAATAGCTATTTTAGTCTTCTATAAGCAGAATAAGATATATTAAAAGCTTTTTAATTATTTTTTTTAGAATTATATTTCCCAGACTGCCCTATCCTAGAAACGTGTATTTAAATTAAAATATATAGAAATAACTTTTATTAACGCTATTATTATTACGTTATTATTTTATTAGCTAATTTAGGTTTAACTAAAAAGATATAGTTATTTATAAAATTAGCTTTACCTTTTAATATATTATAAAAATTTTCTTATATTACTTTTAGTAGTCACCTTACTAAACTAAGCTAAGTATTAAATAAAAATTAGTTATATTTATAACTTTATTAAGTAGTAATTTTATAAACTATACTATATATAACTTTACTTTCTTATAATTAATAATTTATACTTCTACTATAGTACTTGTATGTAATTTGGAATGTTTATAAAATTATAGCTAGTATAAATTAGCCGTCCTTTCTACTAGGATTACTAAAGTATTTATTTACTTTTTAAGATAAGTATATTAAGTCTAGTTGCTTATGAATTTACTTTCTGTTATAGTCTAGTTACTATATCTTAGCTTTATTATGTTATAATATAGACTATATATTTAACTATATCTCTAAACTCTCTTTATTAGTAAAACTAAAGATATGCTAAGGTATAATAAAACTAGATTATAATACTCTTATAATATCTTACTTTTAAATATAATTTCTTAATATAGCTTAGTATTCTATTCTTTTATATACTCACTAACTCTTAATAGCTCAGACTTTTTAATAAGACTATTATTTTTAAGTTTCTAATATTCTATTCCTACTGCATGTGCCCGTTCAACATTCTCGTAAAGTAATACATTTTTTATAATATTATAATAATAATAAGTTTAGTTTTACTAAAAACTTAATAAGTAATAATATTATTTTTATTTATGTAATACTTTTATATATATAGGGAGCAGCTACTAATAAGGTTATTTTTAAAAACCTAAAAAATAAAACTAGTAAAAATAAAACTAGCTATAAAAAGATCTAGTTTTATAGAGAATAAGCTAAATAAGATAACTTATAATACTTTTAAATTAATACTTATTATATTAATAAGATAAATAATGCTGAACTCTTGTAAACTATTAACTCTATATTTTACTAATATTATAACGCTATTTTATATTATATCTATTTATTAGATATCTCTAGCTTTTTTTTAATACTAATAAAGTATTTAACCCGCTACTGTAGGAACTAGATTTCTGGAAAAGTAAATAGTTTATTTAAGATTAGATACTTTAAGAGCTTTTTATTCCAAACTTAGTTAAATTCTTCTTCTAAGAATAGAAAAGACTTAATAATAAAGAATTACTAAAGTAATAAATTTATAAAATAATAGATATTTCTAATTTAGCGCTTTAAGAAGCCTTTTTATTTTAATTTAATATTAATAAATAATTATTATAAAAAGAACGCTAGTATACTAAGCTTAAAGAAAATAAAATATACTTATTACTTAGTATTTTTAGTATCTATATATTCTCTATATATAGTGAAGGGATAGAGGGAGTGTTTAAATAGCTTTTAAATAAAATTAATAAAATAAAAAAATATATCTAAGACTTACGCCTTACTAACTCTAGTAATAATAAGAAATATATTAAAGAAACTAAAGGCAGGCTACTAAAGGACTTATATTACTAAATTCTTAAAAACTCTAATTTCTAATAATAGCGTGATAACCTGTAGAGTTAACTACTATAAATTAAAAATAACTTTAGAAAGAGTAAGATAATACTACTCTATAGTATTATTAATAAGCTAAAAAAGTTAATAATTAAAATAAATCTTTTATTTTATTTCTTTTACTAGGCTATAAACTTGTGTATTAATAATACTATAGTCATGCTATAAGATCTACTATACTTATTTATTAATTAATAGCTATTATTTATTTTATATATTTAGAAAAAGCATAATCACGTAGGTAAAGCAGTTTTTAAGAATATAAATACCTAAATTATATTATTAAAAATCTTTATAAACATTCTATAAGACTTAAACTTAAATAGAATATACTTAATAAATATAAAGCAGACTTGCTGAAACTTTTAGACTTTATTATCTAAAAGTTATGTATATTTTCTTATATTAAGTAAATTATTTCTAGCTATAACTAGTCTAATATTAAGGAATAACTAGAGATAGCAGAATATAAAGTAAAGCTATACTTTAAACTTAATATAAAGTCTATTTCTATAGCTATTAATATATATATCTGGTATAAAGTACTTTAGTTAGTGTAAAGAAAAAATTATAATAATAAAACATAAAACGCTATACTAGACTATTTATTATTATATATAAATAATATCTTCCTCTAAGTAGCTTTAGTCTACTAAAATCTTAGAAAAATTCTATAATAAGTAATTTTTATAAAAATAAACGTGTTTCTATTAAGACTTAACTTACTTTATAAGTACATAATATAGCAAATATGTAACTTAAACTATATTAATCTCTATAAGTATATACTAGTCTTAATTATAATTATATACTAATCTATTACGCTAAAGGAGCTAATATCTCTTATTAAAATACTTAAAGATATAACTAATAATTTTAAGTTATTATAAGAAATTATTAGCCTGTATAGCTCTTTCCTCACTATCTAAGAAAATACTATCTATTTTATATATTAATCTGTAAAGGATTTTCTTTTTATAGAAATCTTTAATAAAATATTCCTATCTAGAATAAAGGAGGTCTATTATATAATTTTCTTAAAATCTATTTAGGTTATATCTAAGACACTATAACAAGACATATATAATATAAATATATTAGAATATAATATAGATTAAGTTAAAGAGCTGGATTTAGACCTACTAGTAGTATTATATTACTTATATATCTATTAAATTAGTTACCTTTATGACTAGAATCTTAATTCTTCTATATATTACTTAGTTAACCTGTAAGATAGAGGCGCTGTTTATGAATTTATAAAAAAGAAATATCTTTATTAGCTAAAAGCTCTAAGCTTTTATAAGAGCATGTTAAAGAGAGTAGTGTTAATAGTAAAATTTAAGACTTTAATCTAAATAATCTATAAAGTAATAATACTATCTTTATATAATATATATTAATGTAAACCAGGAAAGAGTAGATGTATTTATATTAATTAAACTAGTTTAAGATACACGCTGATTTATTATGTCTTATAAGTAGATAATAGAGAATAGTCCTTTTCAGGCATATATATCTACACTTGTATTCAGTCCAGATCGCAGCCTGATAAGAAATCTTTTCAGGAGAGAAGAGCCGGACTGGATTACTATGGGGCTGGCTATAAGAGATGGATGAAGCCCCTGCCTGTAGACGCTTAAGGGCCATAGCGATTGGGTCAACTCAGTAGCCTTCTCTCACGACTCAGCCCGGCTGGCGTCGGCGTCGGATGATAACACAGTTAAGATTTAGGATGCGAGCAGCAGCGAGTGCCTGCAGATGCTCAAGGGCCATAGCGATTAGGTCAGGTTGGTGGCCTTCTCCCACAACTCGGCCCGGCTAGCGTCGGCGTCGGCCAATAACACGGTCAAGATCTGGGATGCGAGCAGCAGCAAGTGTCTGCAGACGCTTAAGGGCTATAGTAATTAGGTCTGGTTAGTGGCCTTCTCCCATGACTCGGCCCGACTGGCGTCGGCATCGCACGACAAGACGGTCAAGATCTGGGATGTAAGCAGCAGCGAGTGCCTGCAGACGCTCGAGGGCTATAGTAATTCGGTCAGGTCGGTGGCCTTCTCCTACGACTCGGCCCAGCTGGCGTCGGCGTCGCTTGACAACACGGTTAAGATCTGGGATGCGAGCAGCGGCGAGTGCCTGCAGACGCTCAAGGGCTATAGTGGTTCAGTCAACTCAGTGGCCTTCTCCTACAACTCGGCCCGGCTGGCGTCGGCGTCGGACGACAACACGGTTAAGATCTGGGATGTAAGTAGCGGCGAGTGCCTGCAGACGCTTGAGGGCCATAGCAATTAGGTTAACTTAGTGGCCTTCTCTAATAACTCGGCCCGGCTGGCGTCGGCGTCGGCCAACAACACAGTCAAGATCTGGGATGTGAGCAGCGGCGAGTGCCTGCAGATGCTTAAGGGCCATAGTAACTCAGTCAACTCGATGGCCTTCTCCCACGACTCGGCCCGGCTGGCGTCGGCGTCGGATAATAAGATGGTCAAGATCTAGGATGCGAGCAGTAGTGAGTGCCTGCAGACGCTCAAGGGCCATAGCGATTGAGTCAGCTTAGTGGCCTTCTTCTACGACTCAGCCTGGCTGGCGTCGGCGTCGGCCGACAACACGGTCAAGATCTGGGATATGAGCAGCGGCAAGTGCCTGCAGATGCTCAAGGGCTATAGTAACTCAGTCAGCTCAGTAGCCTTCTCTCATGACTCAGCCCGGCTGGCGTCGGCGTCGCTTAATAAGACGGTTAAGATCTGGGATGTGAGCAGCGGTGAGTGCCTGCAGACGCTCGAGGGCCATAGCGGTTCAGTCAACTCGGTGGCTTTCTCTAACGACTCAGCCCGGCTGGCGTCGGCGTCAACCGATAAGACGGTCAAGATCTGGGATGTGAGCAGCAGCGAGTGCCTGCAGACGCTTAAGGGCTATAGTGATTGGGTTAACTTGGTAGCCTTCTCCTATGACTCAGCCCAACTGGCGTCGGTGTTGGCCGATAACACGGTCAAGATCTGGGATGCGAGCAGCAGTAAGTGCCTGTAGATACTCGAGGTTAGTAAGGCACTCTTCCACATCTCATTTAACATCTCTAACTCATATCTTCACACTGAAATTAGCACTATCGACATTAGTGCTCTATTAGGTTCAAGAATACTTCTAACTAATTCAGAGCCTTATAATTCTTAGTATCAAGGCCTAGCTTTGAGCACAAATAGTGTATGGGTAACGTATGATTCAGAGAATCTAGTATAGCTATCCTTAAAGTATCAACTATTATACTCAGCAGTTTTAGAGAAGACGATTAGTATTAGTGTTAAATCTAGAAGAGTATGGATATATAAAGTTAAGCTTAATACATCCTAAGATATTAGGGTGTTTATATAGAGATAATTTACTATCCTATATTTTTTTTTTCTCTATTTTATAGAGGGGGCTGGGGATTAATGTGAATATATATCTTATTAATTTAACACAGCAAAGCTTCAAGCATCTTTTAAATTAAGTAATAAAATAACTTCTTATAGAATAATGTGTTAAAGATTTGCTATTTAAGCCTTATTAAAAATAAATAAATACTTTAGTAACACTAATAGAGAGAACGGCTAATCTATACTAACTATAACCTTATAAACATTCCGAATTGCATATAAGTACCGTAATAGAAGTATGAATTATTAATTATAAAAGAGTAAAACTATATATAGTATAGCTTATAAAATTATTACTTAATAAAATTATAAGTATAACTAACTCTTATTTAATGCTTAGATTAATTTAGTAAAATAACTACTAAAAGTAGCGTAAGGAAATTTTCATAATATATTAAAAAATAAAGCTAGTTTTATAAGTAACTATAACTAATTATTATATCTAGCTATATAAATCTAGCTAGTATAAATCTTTAGTAATTTAAAAATACCTAGAAATAAGACAGCATATATATATAGCTGTGATTATAAATAGGCTAGTAAGTAAATTTAAAATTTATTATAATAAAAAGATTTAAAAAAGCCTAACAGGCTGTAACCTTATTTTTAATCTTAATTTTATTATTATCTTTATTATTATCTTTTAGTAAATTAGAATAAGTTTGAGCTTTTATTATTACTTATATTACTAATATTAAGCTAACTTATTTTACTATTATTATTTAATATATTTATATACTAAACCGCCTTACTGTTACTGTTTAATATGTTATAACTATATTAAATAATTACTTTAACATTACAAAACGTTCCTAATTATATAAAATTATTATATTTTTAGGAGTATAGGGACTTACTAGATTCTATTTTTTATACTTATTTAGTAGCTTAATTATAGTTTAAAAACTAGTATTAAGAATACTACTCTTATTACAGCAAGCTCTCCTAATATAAAGAGTTAATAAAAATAATTATATATAAGAATAAAGTATCTTAATATATATTTTTTATTTAAGATATTTTTTAAGCTAATTACTACCTCTAGCTACTTAAAACGCTTTATGTTTTATTTATTTATATATTAGAGTAACCTAATATACGTTTCTGGTAATACTAAGTTAAGTTATTTAAAATATCTACTAATAGTCTATTTATAAATAGTTAGAATATTCTAAGTAGAAAAAGTTTATTAGAATGCCTTTATTAATCCTAAACTAGCTAGTTATAGGCGTTTATAAAAATTAGCTTTTAGTTTTTACATAAAACAGAACTTTTTTCTAGTATAGATTTATAAATACTTAGTATAAGCTTTTCCTAACTAGTCTTAGTATTCTATAAGGTATATTAGTTAAGTTATAATTAAAAAAATATTATCTTACAGCCTTATAATTTACGATTATGTGATAAATTCTTAATATTTAAATATTTTAAATATATAGTATATTCTTAATACTATAATTATTATTATGTTAAAAATTTAATAAATAGCTAAAGCTATACTCTTATATAGTTTAAACTTATTATAAAAGATAAGCTCTTATTTTTTATACTATATCACGTATACTAGTATTAGTAATCTTAAACTAATATTAAAAAAACACTTAACCTTAAAAAACTTAGCTTTATATAGTTTTCTTTTAGAGTTAAGTATTAAAAGTTTTATTTTTTTATTATTTATCTATCTATAGTTTTTCCTGTTATTAGTTTGAATAAAAACTAAGAACTAGCTAGTCTTATAGACTGTGACGGTACTACTTACTTTACTTACTATAGGCTATATAATATTATAACTAGCTATACTAGCTATAATCTAGCGCAGAGTTTAGAGTATAGCTAGCTTACGCTTAGGCTATATACCATCTTATTTAAAGGCAAGCTCCCTTTATATCTCTTCTCTTTCTATCTTAGTATAGCTAAAATAGAGCTAACTTATTCTATTAACTTATATCTATACTATGATACGTGAAGACTGAGCCTATTATTATATTATACTAAGATTACTCTTATTTAGCTGGATGATAGCGGCATAATATTGAGATCAACCCGCGTAATTAATTTAAGCATTTAATTTATTAATAACCGCCTCTAGAGGATTAATTATATGACTATGTTAAGTTATTAGTTTGTTAAGTATATAATCTCTACTAGAAAGCCCTATAACAGTAGATAATTAAAACTCTAAGTAATAGCCTATATAAGCCCTGTAGTAATAGGCCTTAAGAGTAACTTAGCAGGTAACTAAAAGACCTATAGTAATAGATAATATACTTATTAGATTAGAAGAGAGCTATAAGAGCTTTAGTGAATACTCTCTCCTCTCTAACTTTTTTCTTCTTACTAGAAATACTGATTCTTGTGAGCACCACTAGCCTATCTTCTTTATACTAAGAAATTAGTTAATTACTTTACCCTACTAGAGGCCAAAAGCGCTATATATATATAAGAATAAATAGATTAGAACTATAGAAAAGCTTTTCATGCTAGAGATAAGAGTTAATTCTAAGATAACAGCTACTAGTAATAACTATATATTTATTCTTAAGTCACTTAGGTGTACCGCTACACACTATTCTAATAATATAATTAGAGAAGACTATACTATTAAGAAGCTCTATATCTAGATATAATATAATAAGAAACTTTTTATGGCTACTATTAAGAGCACTACCTAGAGAACTGACACCTATAAGCTTTAAGAGATAGAAATTACGCTTTTTACTCTAATAACTCTTAATTAAGCGATAATCGCTAGTGAGTTAGAGCGTAGCTATTTTAAAGTACTTATATATTATAACTATACTAATATACTAGGAAAAGCGCTTAATATGGCTAAAACTAAGCTTAATAAGGCTAGAGATAAGCTTACTGAGCTTTATTAGCTACTAAATAACACACTTAAGCACGTAGCAGATTAAGAAAACGAGATTAAAATACTAAGAGTATAGATAAAGAAATTTATGTATAATATATACTCCTTTCTTTCTATAAAGGCTAGCCTTATGTTATTATTAATATTAGTAAAGAAAATACACTTTATAGCTCTACTATAAACCTTTTAGAATTAGGCTAGCTATATTACTGTAGGACCTAATAATAGTTCTAATACAAAAAATCTTAGTAACTAAACTCTTTAAGTATTATTTTATTTACCTGCTACTTTACTAGCTATGCTTACTATAGGTAGCTATTAAGATAATAGCTACTTAATATAATTTCCTAACCCGCTAATACTTAAGAACAGCAAGAACGTTACCTTTAATTAATAGAGAGATATTCTAGAGAATAAGGTACACACTAACTAAGACTAGTTTATTAGAGCTAGTAAATAAGCTACCTAAGAAAATATTATCTCTTATATATATATATATACAGAGAGTCCTGCTAACCAGTACCTCTTAACACTTATATATATAGTAAGAGAAAGTAAGTAGCTAGTTAGCTACTAGTATATAGTAGATTATCTAGAGAGAACGTATAGTAACCTATATAAGAGACTTAATACTTACTATAATTTCTAAAAGCTTTACCTTAAAGACTCTACTAATTTTATTATATTTTAGGGCGACTTTTTTTACTTAGCTTAAGAACATAGCCTGCCTGTAAACTAATAGGTAAAAGAATTTTATAAGAAGCTCCTAGATACTCTACATACGTAGATAGGTATCTACTAATAATAGTACTATAACTAGTATAATAAGTATATAAACTTAGCTTAAGATTTTATTAAAGAGCTAGCTTTTAGCGCCAGGAAAGCTACTAAGCAGATTAATAAAAAAACTAGGAAAATTTAGCTACTACTAAGTTAGCAGTTTTATTTAGAAACTAAGTATTTAACTTATATAGTAGCTATTATTATCCTACTAATACTCATCCCTAAGCTAGCTAGTTACTATAATTGCGGGAAATCTAATTACTTTATAAAAAACTACTAACTACTTACTTAAGCTATAGTTAAAGTAATTAAGCCTATAGATACTAATAAAGAGCTCTATACGCCTTAGGATACTAGTAATAATAAGAAGTTTTAGCTTATTATAGAGGAACTATTAGGGGAAGACTTACTCTAAAAAAAGTCTTTTTTTTAGAGTTATTTTTTAGAGCTATTAACTAATTTAACTCTTACTAACTACTATTTAATAGACTAGCTCTTATACTATCTTATTATATTTCTATTAGTAGATTAGCTATTAAGCTAAGTAGTTTTTTTAATACTAGAGCTAGTAGTTTTATTCTAATATACCTAAAATACATACGCGCTATTAAGAAAGGGCTTAAGATAAAAACTTATTAAATAGAATTTATCCCCCTAGCTAGCTATAATAGTAGACTAAATAGATAAGTAGATAAGTACTTTTAGGCTAATCTAGTACTAGATAACTACTACTTATTAATTTATTTCGTTTTTTATAATATTAGCTGCTATAATCTCATAATCGGCTGTAAGCTATTTAAAAATATAGATATTTTAATTAACTATAAAAAGCAAGCACTTAAATAGCTAGATAATAAGTTAATTAACTATAAGCATAATATCATTATTCTAATGTAAAATCTATTAACTAAAATTAATTTCTTATACTAAGCTAATGCTAACTAACGTGACGAGTTAATAAATATAATAATTTTATAATATATTTATAAACTATTTTAGTACTTGCTTTAGCATATAGCACAGCAAAAGAACTTTAAGAAGATAAAAGAATAATTTTACTTATAATAGTAGCTAGAGTTAAGTAAGTAGATCTTTTATTTTTAACCTATCTCACATAAAAACCTCTCTAAAGCAGGTCTTAAGATTAATACTATAAAAGCTATTATCTTTATAATATATATATAGCAGAAGGAAACTATACTAGGGCATACTAGTATTTATAAAATAAATAAATTTATTTAAGACTATAAAAATAAGTTTAGTTTATTAGACCTAGAACTCTTCTCCTAAAGCCCTAAAGACCTTTTAGGGAAGGCTTTACTAGAAGGGCCCTATCACTTAAATAAAAATCTTATAGAAAAAAAAAACTTTAGTAGCTTATTAAGTAAAAGCTACTTTACTCTAGCTATATTAGTATAACTTAAGTTTATTTCTTAAAAAAGAACTTAAACATACTGCCCCCGTATCGCGAAGGTGTTAACTATAATATTAAACTAATAGCTAAAAATACGCTAATATTAAGTTTATTATATAGTATATTTCTTAAGTAACTATAGCTTATTAAGGCCTATCTAAATAACTATCTTTAATAAGGTGTTATTACTTATAGTAATGCTTTATATACTTTTTTAATACTATTTACTAAAAAGCCTAAAAAAGAGTAGCGCTTCTATGTTGATTACTATAAGCTTAATACTATTACTAAAAAAAATGCTTATTTAATTCTACTAATTTAGAAGACCTTTACCCGGCTAGCGTGTATAAAAGTATTCACTAAGTTTAATATATAATAAGTTTTCTATTATATATGTCTAAATAAAGATATAAAGGACCTAACTATGTTCTGTACTTAGTATAGGAACTATAAGTACTATATACTACTATTTAGCCTCTATAATAGCCCTATTATATTCTAGTATTATATTAATAAAGTGTTTTATAGCCTACTTAATAACTTCTATACTATTTATTTTAATAATATTTTAATTTACTTTAAAGACTTACTGTAGCATAAGGAGTATATTACTTAAGTATTAAGATATCTCTAAAATATAAGTCTCTAAATAGATATTAAAAAGAGTAAGTTTACTATTATTAGAATAAAGTTCCTAGGCTTTATTATTAGCACAGAAGGGATTTAAAAGGATTTTAAGAAAATTACTACTATATAAAAATAGCTAGTACCTATATTAGTTAAAAGTTTATAATTCTTTTTAAGATTCTATAATTTCTATAGAGTCTTCCTGAAGAACTATAAACGCATTATCCGACTACTTACTAAGCTACTTAAGAAGGGTATATAGTATATCTTTAGTAAACACAAGCTAGTAGCCTTTTAGTAAGCTAAAAATCTAATACTATTAGATAATATCTTAGTTTACTACTTGCCCTACCGTCAGACGCGTATGGAGACAGACGTAAGTAATAGAGTTATTATAGGAGTATTATTACAGCTCTAGGAGAATAGTCTTTAGTAATCTATAGTCTTCTACTCTAAGACTATAAGTAAGCCCTAGATAAACTATGATATATATGATAAAGAGATATTAGCTATAATCTATAGCCTCTAAGAATAGCGCTCGCAGCTTATAGGTCTATAGACTATAGAGTTATTTAGTACCCTAACTAACTATCACGCGTTAGAGTACTTCTCTATAAAGCGAGAGCTTACTCCCCGCCAGATGCGCTGGGTAATAAGTATAGTAAACTATTACCTAATGCTTACCTATCGCCCTGGTATAGCTAATATAGTAGCCAACGCGCTCTCGCGCAAGCAAGAGAAACTAAAGACCTAGAAAGATAAGAATAAAGCAGCCCGAACACGCGCCTTCCTCTCAGTAGAGTAAATCAACGTTAGCTTCATTAAGGCCGTGAGTAATAACCTAGCTGCGCTGTCAGCAAGAGGCATGCTAGCTACTAATATAATTGAAGTAACTGCTGCTGATACTTTTATGGCCTCGCCGCCCCTAAATAACCCTCACTCACTGATTGATCGTATCATTGAGGCGAATTGTAGTCATGAGAGCCTACAGCCATTCTGAGAGCGCGCTCTCTCTGGCAAATACCTAGCATAGAAACTTAGCCAGGACCTTCTCATGCACCACAGTAAGCTAGTAGTCCCTGCTGTACACTTCTTGAGGACTCACCTCATTTAAGCTATTCATGCTACCCAGGTGACTGCTTACCCAGGTAAGAGAAAGACAGGCAAGCTACTTCGCGACCGCTACTACTAGGGCCGTATGGGTAAAGATGTAGACGACTACGTAGCTGCGTGTAAAGCTTGCAGATAGAGCCACGTACCTTATGACAAGACCCTAGGCTTACTTAAATCACTGCCAATCCCTGAGCGAGCATGGCGAGACGTCTCTATGGACTTTAAGTCCTTCCCCCTAGATAAGAAAGGATATGACTGCGCCTTTGTCGTCGTGGACCGGCTAAGTAAGCGCTGCTTCTCACTGCCTTGCCGCAAGACAACTACAGCCGCTCAGGCAGCTGATAAGTACTATCGCTACATCTGGCGAGTATTTGGCCCGCCTAGGTCAATAGTCTCTGATCGCGGTCCCCAGTTCACCTCAGCATTCATGGATGAGCTATGCCGACTAACAGGAATCAAGCAAAAGCTCTCAACGCCGTATCACCCTCAAAACTGACGGGAACACTGAGGTCCTGAACCAGTACATCGACCAGCGCCTACGCCCATTCGTTAACCACTATCAAGATAACTGGTCAGACCTGCTGCCCTGCATGGACTGGGCCCAAGCAATTCTGCCACATGAGACTACAGGCTTGTCACCCTATCAAATTGAGTTTGGCCACCAGCCAATCTATCACTGGGACTGGGAGGAACGTACGAAGGCATCTACTACAGTTCGTGAACAGATGTCTCGTGAGGAAGCGCAGAGCTACGCTAAAGCTCGATACGACGCGGTAAAGCTAGCTACGGAGAGATAGCTCAACAAGGGATCGCTCAAGCACAAGAGCGACAGGCTCGACAGGCTAACAAGAAGCGCCGCGAGCCAGACTTCTCTACAGGAGACGAGGTGTACGTTACACCTAAGGGCTTCACCACTAGCCGACCTAGCCAGAAGCTCGACCAGCAGATGTACGGACCCTATCCTATTATAGGCATGAAGGGACACTCCTATCACCTTAAGCTGCCGCCGCACATGCGCATGTTTGACGTCTTCCACGCAGACCGCCTACGGAAGGCTTCTACTCGCCCACTGCCTGGCCAAATCGAACCTGAGGAACCGCCTATCGAGGTTAACGGGCATCCCGAGTGGCCAGTGCAGGAAATCCTTGATAGCCGCCTATTCCATGGCCGACTACAGTACAAAGCATCCTGGCTAGCTCATGACCCAGATCCCGCCTGGTACAACGCCCGAGGCTTTATAGGCCCCCCACACAAGGTAAGAGACTATCACGAGGCCTATCCAAAGAAAGCAGGACCGCCGGCACGACTAGATGCCTGGTTGAAAGCGTACGAAGCAGAGGAGGACCTGAAAGTAACAGAAGAGGACGACAAGGCGGCTTCAAAGACAAGAGTGGTACAGAGACCAGCAAGGAGGAGACTGTAACCTAGAGACTCGGGGACGAGCCTCCCTTAGAGGGGGGTAATGTGACGGTGCTGCTCGCTCTGCTCGCTGCAGGCCACATGATATCGCAACTGGCTACGCCAGCCACGACCTAGCGCAGAGCTCAGAGCATGGCTAGCTCGCGCTCAGGCCATGCACCGCCCTATTTAGGGGCGAGCCCCCTTTGTACCTCTTCTCTCCCCATCTTAGTGTAGCTGAAATAGAGCCAACTTATCCCGTCAACCTGCATCTATGCTACGACGCGTGAAGACCGAGCCCGTCATCACATAGACTCTGTAAGTAATTTATACTTAGAATCTTCCTAACATACTAGAAACTTTTTTTATATTATATTATTAACTATTTACCTTTTATAAATACGCTAAAAGTTATACTATTTATTTTTTTAATTTAGCTATATACAGGCCGGCTTGTGCTAATAAAACTAAAATACTTAATATTAACTAAATAAAATATAAGCTCTAAAGTATATTAAATTCTAATAAAGTTTATATTTAACTTATTATTATATCTACTTATTATAGGGTTACTCTAATATTTTATATAGGCCTTTAACTATCTACTATAGATTTAAGAGATTCTTATAGTCTCTTAATATATTAAGAATAACCCTTCTGCTTATAATAAGCTGGTAGTGAAATTCCAAGAAATATTAAATACTATAGTAATAACTTTTATTTTAATATTGCCTAATATTAATATATATAATAATACTTTTATATTAATACTCTCTTGATACATTACTAGAGGGGAATAGAGTATATATAATACTAGTTTTATAAAGCTATAGAATTATAATTCTAATATATATCCTACGGTAGCCTATAATGGGCTTATATTTAATAATAATATATAAATTAATTATCTTAATAAGCTATTTTTAGCTTATACTAAAATTAATAAACAAAACTCTAAGAATATTAGGCCCTTAAAATGTTTAAATATTATAATTAAAAAGAAGTCACGAGTGGTACCTGTAGAAAGTCTTATAATAATATAAAAAAAAGTAAATATAATATATATTATATCACTTTTATTAGCCACAGCCTTATTATTAATATTAAGTAGTAAGAGTTATTCTATTTATATATATATAGACTTTATATTATTATAAAATTAAAGTACATTTATTCTAGGGTTAACTGTATAAGATGAAGAGTAAAAAATTTATTAAATTTTAAAAAAAAATAAATTCACCTAATTACTAATAAGCCTTTAGGTAAAAGTATAGAATATTATAAATTATAAGAAACTCTAAAATACTTAGCGTCTTTACTATATTATAAAATAGTATAATACTATAAAATATTATCTAGCTAATCTAGAGCCGCTATATTAAATTAGTGTTTTATATATTTTTTTATCTCTTAAATTCATAAATAAAGTAGCTTAGATATTTTATTAAGAATTAAAATAAACTAATCTTCACTAACTTAGCTTTCGGAATTTATTATTATATTATAAGAAGACTCTATCTACTAGAACTAACAGATAGATTTATAAAAGAAAAAAATATAATAGAAAGCAGAAAAACATAAAATATTGTAAATAAATTTACTAATAAACTTTTCCTAGAAATAATAATAAAGCCAAGTAAGAAATAGAGCCGCTAAGTAAAAAAGAGTTATATAAAAAAAAAAGAGCTTTAGAGTATTAAATTTATATAAGTATACTATTATTAAAAATAGTTAAGTGCTTTAGCTATAGAATTCTACTTATTATTACTTAATATATAGCTAATAAATAATAAGTTCTAGTATCTCTATTTCTATAGTCTTATAGCTAATTATAAGGCTTAATAATTTCTAATATAAAAATATTAAGAATTTCCTTAATTATATTAATCTATATTATCTAGGTTTAAAAGAGAAAATCTATAATTTATTTACTATTTTACTAGAGATCGTAAATTATAAGCTGCTACTATAATTACTAATAATTAAAATAATTTCTTATAATAAATTATCTAAGTTATATAATTCTCCTTTAGAGTAAATATTTTAGTTCTTAAGTTATTTTATAAGTCAACTGTCCTTTAGGGAGCTGTATTTAGGTAATAAAAATATTTTACTAACTAATAAAATAGTTAATATATTACTATTATTATATAAGACTTAACTTAAATAATTGCCGTAATTCTACTAAAGGAAACACGTAGATCTAAAAATATTCTTTTAATTAAAGTTAGTAAATTACAGTATAATTTAGCTATAGGCGTTTTTAAATAAGTATAAAAATAAATAACATAATAAACTAAACCTATAATTTTTAAGTTAAGTATAATAGGCATTTAATATAAGTAGTAAGAGTATTTAATAGAGAAATTTCTAACATAATATATAAAAATATCTTACTAAAAGTTAGATATTTCTTTTAAGAATTATAAAGTTAGTAAGCATAGATAAGTAGGCTTATTAAATTAATTATTTCTATAAAAGTATATTACCTAACTATATATCTTAAGTAGCTAGTTATATGCTTAAAACTAATTTATTTTTACTTTCATCTCTTATCTTTTTATTAGTAATTCTATAGGCTTTAGTTATAAAATATATAGGCTTATATCTACGCTATTCTATAAAGCTACTATAATATATAATACTTAGCTATTTTTTTCTTAGTTTAAATTTTTTTTTTCTCTAGTTTATAATATCTGTAGCTGTTATCTAAATTAGTAATAAATAGCACTTATTTTATTTTATTCTTAAAACTAAATAGTAATAAAGTAGCTAGTAGACGTGCTTATAATATTTTTCTATAATATTAACTAAAACTTATTTATAAACTTAAACTTGAAAATCTGATTTTTTTAATATAATAAGATATAAACATCAGCGTAATAATCTTAGTAAATATTATATTTATTTTTAGTAAATATTTATTACTTTTTTAGAAAGTTTTTATTACTTTTATTTCTTTTCTTTAATCATCCTTGTGTTCTTAAAGATATATTAAAAGAAAAATTATAAAAAGTAAAAAAACCTGCTTTAAACTAGTATCTTTATATATATAAAATCTAAAGCCTTTTTTAGGAGCATGAGTATGGGTTAGACTATTAAAAAACTATAATAATTTATAAACATAAATTCTAAATAAACTATTCTTAAACCCTTTTTTTTTATTATTATTATTATTTTTTACTTTATCCTGTTACGGACGGTAATAGAATAACTAATAATTTAGTTAGAAAAGTAACTATATTTAAGAAGCTAAAAAAACTAGTAATAATAGCTAATAAAGCTCTAAAATAAAAACGTATATTTAAGCTTAAAAGAAAGAATTATAAGTAAGTATAAGATATATTAGCACAAGCTAAGACACAAGCTAAGAAGTAAGAAAAGAGATATAGAATTATATAAATAAATCTAAAACATCTACCCACATAATAAGAGCAGGGCTTAGTAAATAGAAAAAAAGTAAAATAATAGAATCTCTAGTAGCTCTAGTAGTCTCTAGCAGTATCTAATATACTTCTAACTAGTATATAATATACGTATAAAGAATTTATTATAAGTATAAGATATTAGACGGCTTATGGCCACTTTTAATTCTTTATAGTTACTCTAAAATTAAGATTCATACCTTAAGTGAAATAGTTTAATACTATTTTATTAAATCTTAACTTACTATATTACTTTCTTTTATCTCTACTAAGTTAACTAACTTCTACTAAGTCTAATAAGCTATCTAATCTAGAAGTAAGAGAACTAATTAAGTATTATATAATCAGTTAAACAGCTAGTTACTAGTATAATTTATATTAGTAAGTTAGTAACCTATAATATTATAACTACCATCTTAAGAAAATAGGAAAAACTATTAGATAGATTTTAATAACTAATTATTAAGAGTTTATAATAATCTATTACAGGAACAAACAGGAACTTTACTTATTAAAAAAAAGTAATAGTAAAAAAGAAGTTATAATAGAATTTTTATTTATAACTAGAAGTATATCTAGAGAAGTTAAAAGTATATAATAAATTATCTAAAAATAAGAAGCCGCTATTATAGAGCTATGTAATACTTTAATAAATCTATAACAATAAATTAAAATAAATTAAAGAAAGAAAACAGCAAAAATATAGTCTCCTAAGAAATTTAATAGTAATTAGAATAAACTTAAGACCTTTATAGTAATAATAGACCTATACTATTATTTTAATTAAAAATTATTTCTAACTAATTAGAATTAGATCCTAGCGGCTGGTATAAATATAATAAATAGAGTTATATAATAGTTTAAACTATTAGTAAGAAATTATCTAGTTAATAAAGATTTTAACCTAGGAGTAGTAGAATTAGCTAATTATAATAATAATATATAATAAGCCTTTAAGAATTATAAATGCTTTAAATAAAAACTAATTATTATCTTTAGAGAAATTAATAAAAAAACTAAAGTAATTTAGAAGCTTTAATAGCTTAAGTAATAGACATTAATAGCTAACTATATAATAGAGTTTAAATAAATCTAATTATAACTTAATTAAATAGACTAACTATTAGTTATAATATATTATAAAGAATTAAAAAATAGAATTAAGAATAAGATCTCTAAAGGAAAATGGCTAAGTATCTTACTAGAAATTATTAAATAAGTAGTAACTATTAATAACTACTAGTACTAATAAAAGTAAGAAAAAAAAGTATGTGAAAGATCAGTAATCTATATACCTAAAAGAAGAAAAAATAACTAAATTTATAATAAAATAAATATCGACATTAAATAAATATTTATTAGAAAAGGATAGGGAAAGTGAGTTAAGAAATAAATAAAACGCTATATATATAAAGCTTACTTAAAATACGGAAAATAAAGACACTTTATTAAGAATTATAAATAATAATAATTAGAATAAACTTAAGTAAAAGCCGCAACAGCAGCTAAATAAGCCCGAAAACTACTTAAAAAGAAACCAGACGCCGGAACACAATTCCCCGCACTCGATTACCCCCAATAAACCCCTCGCATCCCATCCGCAGAGCATGGGGGACGACGGCGGGTCGCAACCTCATCCCCGTAGTTGCGAAAACCGCGACCGTGACGCGTTGGGAAGCAACCAACAAGCAAGCGGGCAACACCAAGGAAAGGATAAACACCAGCCCGACCAAGACTAGCAGAAAGCAATCGAAACCCTCCAGAAAATCGAGGACGATCTTAATAAAGAGGAGGAAGAGAAGCCATGCCGCGGGATCCTTACCGACGTAAAGAAAGCACTACAACGCGTCCAAAACCTTTGGACATGCCACCAAGCCACCCAAGACAAGGACAAGACACAGCTCGACCGGATTGAAGCCGGAATCAATGAAATCAGGAAAGAAACATGCAAGGGAAACCGCCTAGAGATCCCCCAAACACGAAACAAGACTTGGGCAGCCGTCGCTGCGCAGGCGTCACGCACGGTAAACGCCGCCGCCGCGTCGCAGAGGACCACTATCCGAATCCGCTTTGAGGATTCCCAGGGAAAAGACCCAGGAGAGATACTGGAAATAGCAAAAAAGGCAATACCAGGAGCCTTTGCTGTAAACACCCTGAAGAGTAGCGATATTAACGTTCACGTGCCGTCACAGACTATAAAGGACTAAATCATAAATAGACTGGATACGCTAGGATTCAAAATCCTAAAGAAAGACTACCTCTTAGAGGTTCCAGGAGTTCTACTTAAGATAAAAATCAACAAGAGAAGAAACACAGATAACTCTGAGCTAATACACACAATATATAAAGCCATTAAATGCCTAGTACTAGGTATAGCTATTACCTAAATCTGATAGCTACACGACCCTAAGGCGCAGGAGATACGTCATAGAAACACTATAAAAAGCCTAGAAGAGCTAGAAAAGACCTATAGTACTCTAATTATTAGGACACCCATACAGGCGATTTAATAGAAGATTATAAAGAGTAAATTAGTTATCAACTCCCAGCTCTTTAAAGCAAGGCTATTTAATAATAGTATAATTATTAAATAATATTTTTAATATAATTAATAGGGCTATACCTAAAGCGTATATAGTAAAAAAATATAGTATAGACATTACACAGGCCTATATAACACAATAGAATATCCCTAGAAAAGAGTATTCTATATAAACTATAGTAAAGCCTATAAAGTATAGTAATAAAAGGAGTATAAGATATTCTAGAGCTACTTAGAAGAAATCTAGATAAAAAGAATAGCCTTTTTTAAGTAGATATTCTATATTTATACTGTAGAAAAAGTATAAGTAAAATAACTAAACCCTATACAGAGTAACTTTACTATTATAATAAGAAAAAGAGAAAAATAGATTACCCTATTAGATAACCTATATAGAGGACTACTACTAAAAAGAGAACTAAATAAACCCTTTTATATAGAAGTTACTAGTAGAGATATATTATAATTAAAGCTTATACTAAGCACAAGCAACATATACCCAGCTTAAGTAGAAGTAAATAATAATTCTAATATTAATATAGAAGACTTTACACCTACCCTAAATAAGTAAACTTATTATTATTTAATATAACTATAGAAATATAAATTAAGGTGTATGCTATCTCTTCTTTAATAGGGTAATACAAGTAAAATATTAGGTACTTATAATTTAAGAACTAGTATATAATAAATACACTAAATTAATATACTACTTATATGGATACGCTCTGGCTTATAAAAAAGGCCTTATAATAAAAGTATATTTTATAATTAGCCGAAACGTTAACGCTGTGTATTAGAGGTATAAATAATATAGCTTATTTATCACAACACTCTAGCTTCACTTAAAGAGGCTAGAGACTACTATTATTAATATCTATAATTTATATAAAGACTGCTAATGAATGAAGACCTAGCTAGAGATTAATAAAGTAATTAAGAAAGTAAAAGAAGAAGTTATACTTCTTAGAGACTTTAATATATACTATCTAATATAAGGGGAAAGCTATATTATAAGTAAAGCATAAATAAAACACCTACTCCTTAAAATAAAAGCATAAGGTCTTTAACTCGCTATACTATAAAATAAACTAATATAGAAAAGAGGATAAAAAGAGAGCGTTATTAACCTCACATTTCTATTAAACACAATATATAAAAAAGTTAGCTTCTGTGGAACTGAGGATAGATAGACTCTAATAAGAGACTATATATTAATATAAATCTAAATAGATGTTGCTATTTATTTATAAAAGAAAAGCAAACGCTACGCGCTTAAAAAACTAGACATAAAAGAATTCCTCTAAGATATTAAAAACCTTAAGTGGATAACGGCCCCGGAACCTCTGAAAGCCCTCTAGAAAGGAATTATATATACTCTTAAGATTTACTATCTATACGTAAGACCTAGCCTATAAGCGTATAGAATATAATTACTAAAAGTAGCCTAGCTTCTTACAGGCGTTAGGCAGATAAGGTGCTGGTACTATAACTATAAAAAGAATTATAACTACTAAAGCTATAAAGCGCTGTCCAACTAGCTCCAGAAAGAAATCCAAAGAGTAAAAAAAAATAACTAGAAACAATTTATATAAGAATTTATAGCAGACTTTATAAAACCATATAATAAGGGGCTGTAGACTCTCTTAAAGTAGAGTAAAAAGAGTACTAACATAATAAAGAGTAATCTCTATTTTTTTAATTTTAGAAACTTAATTAATAACCCTCTTACTAAAAATAACACTATAAAAATAGAGATTCTAGCTAAGAAGTTCTTCCTAAATACAGGCGAAGCTAACCTGGAAGATATTAATAATAAAACGCAGCTAGAGTACACCTAAATTAATATTAACCTATATATATCTAAGAAGGTAATAAGTAATCTAATTATAAAACTTTTAAATAGAAAAGCTCTAGGCCCTAATAGTATACCAAATAAGATTCTAAAAATCGTACTCTTATTAATAGCTTAGAAGCTTACATAGGCGGTCCACTAGTGCCTTAAAAGCAGAATAATACTAACATGCCTTAAAGAATTAATTATAATTACTCTATGTAAAGAAGGTAAGAAGGATTACTTTCTTCTAAAAAACTACTAACTAATCGCGCTAGAAAACACCCTAGCTAAGGTAATTAAGAAATAAGTAGTAGATATAATAGTAGTAGCCACTAAGAGACATAAACTACTCTTTTAGAACTAAATAGAAGTAAGGAAGAAGCGCTTAATGCTCTCTATAATTAGTATACTTATTTTTAGCGTTCAAACAGCGTAGAGAGCGCGCTTAGGCTGCGTTATCTTAATACTAAGCCTAAACCTAGCTAAAGCGTTTAATAACATCTCCCACAAATATCTACTATATATTCTAAGAAAGAAGAGGCTACTAGAATGGATAGTCTACTTTATATAAAGCTTTATAACTACTTAACGAACGCGCATTATATTCTCTGGGTATTAAAGTAAGTAAATTTAAATATAAATAGGTATCCTATAGGGATTCCTACTTTTACTAATCCTATTCCTCTTCTTTATATCAGAGCTTCTAGAGGAGTTTTAGTGATTAGATAGTAATACACTAGCGTTTAGCTTTATTAATAATATAAATCTTATCTTATAAGGAAACTTAGCTGCTAAGAATTACTAACGCCTAATAGCTATATATAATTAATATATAGCATAAGCTAAACGCTACAGAGCTATATTCACACTAGAGAAATACTAGCTTATATATTTTACTAGAAAAAGACGCTATAATAGCGCAGATCTAGTGTTAATAGTATGAATTACTAGCTATAAAGCCACTCTCTAGAGCTTAAGCATGCACGTCCTAGGGGTCTAGATAGACCCAAAGCTTTAATAAAAAGAATATATCTATAAAGTAACAGAGAAGGGTACAGCAGTCTTTAAAGCTATATTATAAATTACTATATTAATATAAGGCCCGTCTATAAGACGCTTATGCCTTTTATACACGGTAGTTATCCACCTAACAATACTCTACAGTGCCCAGATATAGGGAATTCATGATAATAGTAACCTAATAGTAAAGAATCTTACCTTACTGCTTTAAAAGACTTAAAACTAGTATCTCCGTAAGATTATAGAAGCATATAAGAGAACACTAATAGCAGCTATTAAGAAAAAAATAGTAGTCCTATTAATTACACTTTATATAAATACTATAGCTCTTTAGAGGACCCTAGATACTAGCTAGGACCTAATAGAAAAAAAATAATAAGTATTTTTAATAATATCTAGACATTACTAGCGAGTTGATAGTAGATCGTAATATAACTACTAACTCTACTAGAAAAGCTTTAAAACTAGGCAAAAGAATGTAAAAAAGAAGTCCTGGCCTACCCTATAAAAGAAACCTCTAGAAACTACTAGCACTAACGGGGACAGAGACGTGTAAAGGAAATATAAGTATATTATACTAGTAGCTATTAATATTACTAGTATATAGTTACCCTTACCTTAAAGTGAATAGACATAAAGTGGTAACGCTAATAGTAAAGTATAGTAAAAGAATAAATAGTAACTACCTAATATATTTTATAAGAAATACTTATAATCCTACTCTATAAAGAACTTCTAAAGGTAGAAGCTATTACTCTATTTTTATTATACACAGAAGTCCTTAGCCTTAACACCTGGCTAGTAAAAATAGAGGTCTTAAATAAGTTCCTATAGTATAACTATAGCTAGCTAGTATAAACTATACGCTATATTCTTCTCTACTATCCTAAACTTAAGAGAACTAAACTAATAGCGTTATTTTTATTAGAATAACTAGAAAGAATACTAAGCCAGAGAGATAGCGCTTAAGTAGCTGTAAAATAATTTATAAAATCAAAAATACTTACTTAGTTTTATATAATAAAAGTAATTAATACTAAGAAAATAGACTACTTCCGCCTATTCTAGAGCCTAGACAAATAGTAGGAGATAGAAAAAAGGGGTATAAGAGAAAAAAGAAAATAAAATTATTTATAAGACATAAGCACAATAGCTAAAAACATAGACTCTATAAAAAATAAAATAGTAAGAAAAAAGTACTATAATAGTAAAGCATTAACGCCCCTCTAGTATAGCACGTTAATAAATTTTCTTATTAGTAAGTTTTTTTTATAGAAGGAATTAGCCTATATAGACCCATTAGGGGGACCGAATCAGGCAGTAAATAGAAATAATAATAATAATTAAATATTAAGAAAGCTTATATTTAGACTAAAGTACTAAAAAAAATTAAAGTAGCTATAATTTAAGTAAAATAAATATAAAATATAATAACATAAAAGACTATTATATAATAAATCTAGAAAAAATAATACTAAATTTATAGAAGCTATATATATCTTAGATAAGAGTATAAAATACCGTATTAATAAGTTAAAAATTATCTTATAAAATAACCTAATAATATAATTACTATAATATAAGGAGTAGCAGCTTAATAACATAATACTAAAACTAAAAAAAAAAAAAATATATAATAATTCTATGAGATTATAGAGCAGGAAGGCGGACCTTTCTAAAAAAAAAACTAGAAATTTAAACAAAAAAAGAATTAAGAAATAAAAGAAAGAAAAGAACTTATAACTATAATAATTATATAGTAAGTATACTAGGGATATTATTAAATATACAGATTAAAATACTACTAAGAAGAATACTATATTACTAAATACTAAAAAGTTATCTTAAAAGATAAGATGTATAAATACTAATAAGTACTATAGTTAGCAGAAAATAAGTAATATAAAAAACTAAGTAAATAAGAATTAGTTATATAGATAAATGAAATCTATAAATAGATATTTATACTAGTTATAATTAATGCAACGTACTACCACCCTGTTAGATATCTAAAACTAGGATAGAATTAAAATAAAAAGAAAGAAGAAAACCTTTTACTAATTTTATAAATACAAGACAACAACGCTGCAGATAAAGTAATAAAATAAAAATATTAGATATATATAGTACTAGATTATATAGGAATAAACTATAGATAGAATAAACACGCCATACGTATTAAAGAACTAAAGATAAGAAAAATATTATAATAACTAGTAAATAAAAAAGAATTTAGCTTATAACAAGAATTAGTTTACATAGATTTAGAAAATAAATTATAAGATTTAAACTCAGATTAATATAAGTAGCTGTTATGGGATAAGTATTAAATAGAATATTAATAACACTAAGCTAAATACTACTAAAAAGAATAGTTAGCTATGGATTCACACAAAAAACTCACATATTAGAAATATTTCTTAGGATAGAAATATTAGGATTATAAAAAGTAAGCTAGAAATATATATATAATACTTAAATAAAAAACATACTAACTCTAGAGATATTTAATCTATAAATTTAAAAAAAAAACACTGAAGAAGCAACTGCCACTTAGAAATTAACTATAAATAAAAAACTAAAAGGCTAGTAAACTATAACTAAGCTATTAGAAAACTAACTAATAGTTAGAAAGAACATATTAATTATATATACATAACTAAACTAAAAGAAATATAAAAATAAGCTATATATAGATGTATATATTAATAGTAACTAAACACTAGCACTTATAAATAGTAGGGCTAGTAAAACACTTATATTAAATAAATAAATATAGAGATACTAAATACTAACTAAAGTTTTAAATAAACTTATATAAGTAAGACGCATAGATAATAATTTAATAGTATTCAAAAAAAGTCTAATTAATTTTAAAACATAGAATATAACTATTTAGATAGTAGGTTACAGGGATAACTGCTGTATTAAAATTATAAATTTAGATAATAAGAATTTTATCTTAGGATAAGACTAGCTAGCACAATAGAACCTAACTATTAATTAAAAAAGAAAAACTATAGAAATCAGGAACAACTACTATAGATAGTGATAATAAGTAATAATATAAATAAAAAGAATAATACTTTATAATACTAAATTCATTATACTAAAGAAATACCAGAAGGAATTTAGAGAATAGTTCTTTAAGAAAACAAAAAACTAATTACTAGAATACTAGAAATAGGACCATAAAATCACGCTTAAAAAAGAAATAAATTTAAAACCAGAACCATTATATCAGGTACCCATTTATTAATAAAAAGAGTTACGAAAATTTCTACAGGAATACTAATAAAAGGGATATATATAAACTAGTTAAAGTAAAATAGCTTTACTAATACTTTTTATACTAAAAAAAATAGTAAATTATAGCTATATATTAACTACAGACACCTTAATAAAGCTATGGTAAAAAATTATTACCTAATACTATTAATAATAGAACTTATAAATAAGCTTAGAGAAACTAAATAATTTAGTCTCTTTAATATTAAAGATAAATATTATTAAATTAAAATAGCTAAAGAACATGAGTGGATAATAGTATTTAAAATAAAATATAAACTATTTAAATATTTAGTCATACTAATAGGACTTACCAATGCACTAGTAATATTCTAGATAATTATTAACTATATACTAAAGAAATACCTAGATGTATTTATAATAGCATATCTTAATAACATACTAGTATATATAAATAGAATACTAGAAGAATATGTTAAGTATACTAAGAGAGTATTATAGAAACTTAAGAAACACAAGCTATACATTTAAACAGAAAAATATATATTCTATAGAATAAAAGTTAAATTCTTAGGATACTTAGTATCTTAAGATAGAATAGTAGTTAACTTAGATAAAGCTAAAGATATTCTATCTTAGCTAATACTAATAAACATAAAAGAAGTTTATTCTTTCTTTAGATTTATAGGGTTCTGTAGATAATTTATTAAGAACTACTTAAAAATTACATCACCCTTAATAGAATTACTTAAGAAAGATTAATAATTTAAGTGGGAACAACATAAAAAAAAAGCTTTTAAAATATTAAAAAAGATATTCTAATAACTACTAATACTAAAGATATTTAATTTATGACTTTAAATAGAGATATATATAGACGCATTAGATAGAGCTACTAAAGCTATTCTATTATAAGTATAGAATAATAAATAAAAATATCTAGTAAATTTCCTATCTTATAAGCTTATAACTGCTAAGTTAAATTATGATATTTATAATAAAAAACTATTAGTAATAGTTTAAGTATTTGAAAAATAGAAACACTACTTGGAAGGAGCTAAGCATTAAATTATTATATATTTAAATCACAAAAATCTAACAGCATTTACAATAACTAAGAAGTTAAATTAATGATAAGTTAGATAATAGGAACTAGTCTCTATCTTCAACTTTTAAATACTTTATAAATTAGGAAAAGAAAATATAGTGGTTAACACACTTAGTTAATAAGTAGACTATATAAAGAATATACTAGAAATTTATAATATAATACTTAAATAAAGACCAGACGGATCCCTAGAAAGCTTATAAATAAATATTAAAACAATAATCATTATCAAAAACACCTAGGAAAAACGAATAAGAAATTTTAATAATAGGTAACTATAATAGAATTTAGGCTAAGAAATAATTTATATACTAGATATATTATAGACTAAACTTATTAAAGACTAATACTCAGCTAAAATACACGGATATTAAGGAGTTAAAAAGACTATAGAATAAATCAACAAACATTTTTAAATTCCCAGAATATAAAAAAAGGTTAGAGCTATTTTTTTAGAATGTATTAAGTACAAAAAAAAAATAAAGTATTAAGATATAAGAAATATAGACTTATGTAACTAATTCCTTTACTAGACTAACCATAGGAATTAGTTATAATAGACTTTATTATAAGGATACTAATAACAACCACCTTTTAAGGCTAATAGTATGATATGATATTAGTTATAATAAACTACCTTATAAAATATACATACTTTAAACTAATATATATAAAAGTTAAAGCAGATAAATTGGTAACTATACTTATTAAGTTATTAATTATATAATATAGATTACTATGAGAATTTATCACGAACAGAGACAAACTATTCACGTTAATATTCTAGAAAATGTTTATAGGAAAGCTAGAGGCTGAATATTGCCTCTTAATAGCATTTTACTTATAGATAAATAAACAGATAGAATAGATAAATCAGACACTAAAATAATACCTATAGATATACGTTAATAAATAATAAGATAATTAGATTAACTTACTACTAATAGCTAAGTTTATATACAATTCTGCAAAATTATTAACTACTAGAAGATTACTATTCTTTACGAATTATAGTTATAAGCCTACGGCTTATTAAGAACTATAAAAACTAAACAAGATATCAGAATCAGCAAAAATAAAGGTTAAGAAATTATAATAACTTTATTAAGAAATAGTAGGAAAGATTACCCAGAAAGGAGACCTTAGTAAGTAATAGAAAGATAAATTCAAAATTAAGGAACTAATTTTTAAGAAAGGAGATAAGATTTTCCTATTATAAAAAAATTTAGAAATAAAACAACTATTAAGAAAACTAGATCACATTAAATTAGGACTATTTAGGATTAAATAATAAATAGAATCTATAAATTATAAACTATAACTACCTAAAGACACGCAAATTTACCTAGTTTTTTATATTTTAAAATTAAAACTAGTATTATAAAATACTAAACTATAGATAAAACTTAAACTTAAGGAAGACACTACTAAGTATAAAGTTCAATAAATTCTAGACTACTAGCAGTTTAGATATTAGTGAAAGTATTTAATTAAATAAAAAAATTATAGACCTAAAGATAATATATAGAAACTAGTTAGAAACTTAAAAAATAGTTTAAAGCTAATTAACTAGTATTATTAGATAAACTAGTAAACACTTACTCTAGAGACGTGTTTAATAAATAGGGAAAATAAAGAATATTTTATTTAAAACCTAAGAAGGAGTACGAGCCAACGTTAGATACTATAAATTATAGTATATAAGTTTCTTAATTCTAAGAACAAGTCTTTTCCTTTTTAAGAGCTTAGACTTTATGAATTAAAGTTATCTCCTAATTAAATATTTCCTTCTCTTTTAAATTTACTTGTGTGAGTTTACGACGAAATTGTAACTCATAAGTATAAAATTCAAAATATTAATTCTTAATAGAATTAAGCTAATAACGAAGCTTTATTTTATTATAATTAAGGTAATTTTATTTTAATTATAATATAATTAAGTTATACTTCACGTTGCGGTTAGCACAGGCTGAGTAATAACTAAAACTTAAATTTATAAAATAATCATCACTTTAGCAAGAACAGTTCGAATAGAGTGTTAGTATATAATAGAGTTTATTATAAATCTAAAAAGCTAGATAGTAAACACATATTAGAGATAACTCAAGACATGTTATTATTAAAAAACTAGGTAAAAAAGAAAAAAAGTTAAGAGTCTTATAGTTTAAAACATAAAGTAGAAGACTTACTGCCTTTATACTACTTATAGAAAGAAAAAACTATCTTCTAAGATAAAAACTTAAAAGAAAGAGATAGTATTACGGACAGTAACAGAATAACTAATAATTTAGTTAGAAAAGTAACTATACTTAAGAAGCTAAAGGAACTAGTAATAATAGCTAATAAAGCTTTAAAATAAAAACATATATTTAAGCTTAAAAGGAAGAATTATAAGTAAGTATGGGATATATTAGCATAAGCTAAGACACAAGCTAAGAAGTAAGAAAAGAGATATAAAACTATATAAATAAATCTAAAGCATCTATCCACATAATAAGAGCAGGGCTTAGTAAATAGAAAAAAAGTAAAATAATAAAACCTCTAGTAGCTCTAGCAGCCTCTAGTAGTATCTAATATACTTTTAACTAGTATATAATATATATATAAAGGATTTACTATAAGTATAAGGCATTAAACAGCTTATGGCTACTTTTAATTCTTTATAATTACTCTAAAATTAAAATTTATATTTTAAGTAAAATAGTTTAATACTATCCTGTTAAATCTTAACTTACTATATTACTTTCTTCTATCTTTACTAAGTTAACTAACTTTTACTAAGTCTAATAAGCTATCTGATCTAGAAGTAAGAAAACTAATTAAATATTATATAATTAGTTAAACGGCTAGTTACTAGTATAATTTATATTAGTAAGTTAGTAATTTATAATACATCCTTATCTACCTCTCATCTTCTATTATTCTTATTATTTTACGGAAATAATATTATTATTAAGAATTAATATATTTAAAAATATTATAAGTGTCTATTATGCTAGTTATAGATAGTATTTTATTATAAAAAAAACCAAGAAAAATATATAGCGTGAAAGATTAGATTAAAAAAAATTTTAATAACTTAAATTTTCCAAAAAAAAAGAGCAGCGACGTATAAGAGATTTTAATATAAAATTTAAAAAAACTAAAAGCTTAATTCTAGCATAACTTACTAAATACATTAATATAAGAAATTTATATTAGAATAGAATCTAAAGATTCTGCTTAAATGTCTATAATTAAGTCTATATAATATATAGTTAGAAATATATAGCTAAATTAATATTAATATAGTTATAAAAGTTATAGCTTATTATTAAGAAGGTTACTTCTAATAATTTAACTAGTTACACCTTAAATTAGTAAAGAGATTACTAAGTAGTAATTTCTATATAATAATCTTATCTATAAAATAACTTTAGGTATGTAATATTTTTATATATATTCTATAAAAACTCTATATTAGTAAAAAGAAGTATTAAAAATAAATAAAATAAGTAATAGACAGTTTACCTTTAAGGTTATAGAAAATAATTATTTAAAAAAATTCTAATAAAAGCAAGATAAAATATTTATATTAAAATAGTAAATAAAAGTTATTATTTTCAAAGCTTAACGCTATAAACTTTTTAGATATAGTTTTTAAATTTTTTAAAGTCTCTTAGAAAGTTACCTAAAGGCTTATAGTTAAAATAGTAGTAAATAAATTTTCTATTTATAAGCTTATATTTTAGGTGAACCTTTTTAATATAATCTATTATATAAAAAACACGGCTGAAAGTGTGTATATAATCTTTATATAATAGTATCTTATTTCTAATATAATAAATATACTATATTTTCTTTAGAATAAAGGGAATTTCTTTAAGCTTTAGAAGAAATATTATATCTAAAAGTCTTTTTATAGAACTATTTTTATAAGATTATAAAAAGTATAGCTGATGTATCTCCTGCTAAAATATAAAAACTACTATAAGATTTATAATACAGATTTTCTAGTCTGTAATGTACTTTATATTAAGATTTATATTAAAATCACATAAGATTACCTGTAACTGATTTTATTCTTTTAGATAATATTAAATTATAGACTTAACTTTTTTATTTATTATTATCCTACTTAACTATTACTCTAGCTCTTTATTATAAATATAGTAATAATAAGCCTTTTAGTATACTTTAGTTATTTTATTTTAAAAACTTTTTTCAGCATTCCTAAGATCTTTCTAGAGTTATTAATATTTCTTATAAACTAGTTTAGAAGCTAATTTAATAAATCTATATTCCTATTAAATACTAATAAATATTTATTTTACTTTTTTTAAAAGGCTAATAATCTCTAGGTTAGAAGGAAACTTATTAAGTTCTATCTTTAAAATTTCTTTAGACACTTCTAGGTTATATCTAATACTTATATATATAAAGGCTTAAGTAAAATTATTAACTAATAAATCTCTCTTAAGAAACACATCTTATATATTAAATCTAACTTAATAGTTAAGATAGGCGTTAGCTAAATATCTAGTTATAAAATTATAATATATAATTTAATTAATAACTATATTAAAAGCCTTATTAAGAATAGTATTTATATTATTATATTATATATAGTAGGAAGTCCATTTCTCCTTAGATCTAAGATCTATTCTAATATAATTAAAATAGAATATATATATAGAGTATTTTATAGACTTTGTTTTTAATTTCTTTTAATTTCTACTTACCGCCCGTATAAATGTACGGAAGATTAGTATTTTAAGCTTAAATAACTTCTAATATATCTTTATTATACTTTTTTTAAGTTATATAAAAAAGAATATTTTAGTTCTATTATAGCCATTAACTTAAATAGTATTATTATAAATCATGTGGGCTAAAATATAGCTAATAGGGCAGAAAATAACTAAAGAGTATTCATAAAATAAGAAAATAGTACTAGAAAAATCATATTAGCTAAATAGAGCTACTAGTTTAGGTTATAAGTATTTTATAGTTTAGGTTTATTATCTATCTCTTTATAGTACTAAAAATATTTTTTTATTACAAGAATATCTCTGCCTCCCTGCTTAAGATTCTTGATAATTTAAAGAGTAATATTTTTATAATAGAGTACTTTATACTTTTAGATTAGATCACTAAACTTATTTATTTTAGTATTATTTAAGTTATTAGTATTTACTATATTAGCATTATTATTACTATTTGTGTTATTAAGGTTTTTATTATTAAGATTAATATCATCTATTACATCACTATTATATTTATTAGTGTTGTTAAATATAAGGTTATTATTTTCTTTTTTATTATTCTTTTTATTATTACTCTCTATTTTCCTATTATCGCCCCCTGTATTTTCTATATTAGTATAGCTAATAACAACAGAGTTAGAGATACTACCTCTATTAAGATATTAATTACTAGATTTATCTAATAACAGATTCTTACTACCTTTACTCTTAGATTTATTAATAAGTTTTATTAGCTAGTAGGCTGTATAAACTTAAAAGAGTATTATTATTAGCACGTTAAGCTAATTATCCTTAATAAGAAAGATAAATTTATTATAAGACTAGTAATATATAAGCCTTAATAATAGATTATCTATATTTATTACTAGCTTAAGCTTAGATAGTATGTCTAGATTAAACTCTATCCTTAACATACCATTAATATACTAAGATAGTCAGTATATTATATAAAAAGAAAATATAAAAGAAAGTGCTGAATACTTTAATAATTTTTTTATTATTATTTATATTTATAACTCTGTCTTTATTAGCTCGCCGGTATAATATCTTAAAGTTCTATTAATACTAGTTAATAGACTTTTTCTTTAACCTTTTATACCTAAGTTACAGGTATGTTTTGCAGATTTAGTATAGAAATATTATAATAAAACTCTTATTATAGTTCTTAGTTTTAATTGCTTTTATTTATAGTCTATGTTTATTTTTATAGTAAAACCTATTTTATTATAAAATATTAATCTAATTAATTTATGAAGCTTAAAGACTATAGGCTCTTACCTTATAAATTTCTTCTTAATATAGTAAATATTAACCTATATTATATTAGTATCTAGTAAAAAAATAAACTTTATTTTACTTAATTTTTTTTATATTTTATAATAACTTTACACGCTGAGCTTTTTAGCCTGCTGTTTTTTACAAACTATAGTAATTTTATTACGTTTTTTAGTAGTATTTTAAAGAGTATTTAGAATATCTAAGTAAAAAGCTTTACTTATAACTAGTGCTATAATAATAAGCTAATATTACACTCCAGAAAAAGTAGGCATAAGTTAATAAAAAAAAGAAGAAAAATAAGAAAAGAAGTAAGTAGTAATAAAAATAGCATAAAAAAATTCTACAGATTATAGACTTAAAGAATACTAGTAGTAAATATATTAAAGATAATTAAAAACCTTATAAAATACTAATTAGTATTTAATATAACTAGTATTAAGAGCAGTCTATATTTATACTTATAAACTAGAGTAAAAAATATTAGGGCCTAAAATTAAAAAATAAAAGCTATAAGAGATTATAATTTAACACTACCTTCTCTTTAATTAGGGTTTAAAAGTTAAGGTAGGGAATTAAATAAAGAAAAGAAAATAATTAAGACTATTTAAAGTAGTATTAAAATTTACTAAATTTAGTAAATAAAACCGCTACACTCAGCTTTACCTTATTATAATTAATAATATTTTTAAAATTAATATTTAAGTTAATAGTTAAAATAGCTAAAGTTAACTACTTTAAAATAAAGTTAATAAAAGTATATAAAACTAAAATACTTAAAAAGTTTAATATTAAAATACTAAGCTTAAATAAGTAAATAATTATATAATTTAAATATATTTTAAGTAAACTAGCTATTACATTATATTATATTATTAAAAAAAATTATTCTTAACTTTATATATATTAACTTTTTTAATTTAATATAATTTTTTTTTAAAAAAAAGCTTTATACTTAATTAAATTATTTTCTAATATAACTATAGAATCTGTTTTTTACTTTTTAAATATATAGATATTTATTACAGATATAAAGCTAGAGTACTATATAAAAAAATATTTTTATATAATATTATATAATAACACAATATCACGTAATTAAATTAGTTAATAAAATAAAAAATATTCTTTTTTACTTTTATAACTAATAGAAATAATTAATTTATATTTAACTTTATAATTTTATAGCATCGTGTATTATGCATTTCTACTATAATTAATAGTTAAACCTTTTTTTAAATAACTAGAATCTTTTAATTTACTAAAATCTTATTTTTTAATTAAAGTTATTAAATTTACTATTTAAGTCTAATATTATAAAAAAATATATTTATAGTTTTTACTAGTTTTATTAAGTTAGCTTTACTAAGTACTATATAAATTTAATTATATTATAATAAATCTATTACTATTTAAAGTATATAAGTTGTTTATTTAAAGATAATATATATTTTCTATTTAAGAATAAAAGAATTTATACTATTTAAATTAATAAGTTTTTATAAGTAAGTGTGTTGAACAGACTAGCTAATTACTACATATATTTACTAAAAAGTATAAATAATATAAATTTATAGTTTTGAAAAAACTTAATTATATTATTAGCTTATAGCTATAACATACTTTATAAACTGTATATATATATTTTTAGAAAATACTTTCTAAATATTTTTTTAAACTATACTAAATTACTATATGTTTTAAAAATACCTATTTTGTAATATATCTAAGTATTTAATATTTATTAGCTTTTAAATTTATAACTTTTATAAATTATATAAGTAACTAGTATAGTACTATAAAATTAACTAATTTCTAAAAATTTTTATATATTAGGTTTAGTAACTTATAAAGTAGAAAGTTTAACTACTAAAAATTTAGTTAACACAAGGTATTAAAAAAAAAAAGAAGGAATAATTAATATTTAAATTTATAATATAGATAATTTCTTAAATATTAATATTAATTACAAATATCATAAAGCCTTAAGTATAAATATAACTTTAAAAGATATTAAATAAATAACTTTAGAACTAGTACTGTTTATATAAGCTAATTTTTTTTTTTAGTTAATACTAAAAACATATTTAGGCGAGATCTAATAGTATTATAATTAATTAATATATTTAAAAATAGAAATTACTTATAGTATAAAGAAACTAGATTTTTAAAATAAGATAAAAATAAAAAACACTATAAAGATAATACTACTTAAATAATTTTACTAAATAAGACTAAAGAAATTAGATAAAAACTAAGTAATAATAAGAAATATTTAAATAAACAGTAAGCTTTATTATATTAAGCATTTAATATATAATAAATAGATGTTTTTTATATAGTTTATAATAGCCCTAAATAGTATACAGACTAGAATAAATAAAACGTAGTAAAATTAATAAAATTAATAAACTATATAATTTAATTACACAAGCTTTTATATTTATAAGATAGACTATTTTTAACTAAATCTCTTTATATTATTTAAAAAGAGAGACGTAGTCTATATTGAATAAAATATATATATATAAAATATATTTATTTTTATTAATTATATTTAAAATACTATTGTGTTATGTAGTAACTAAAATAAAATAATTATTAAATCTAGAATTTTATAATACTTATAAGAAAATGCTTTTAAATAGTTTATTATAGTATTAATAAATATTAAAAAAAATGCTTTATACTATACCTTAGAACTAAAAAAATAGAAAAAGTATTTAGTTTAGTAGTTTTATTCTTCTTTTTAGAAAGTAATAAATAATTTATTAAGTATAAAGTATATACTTAAAAATATAAAGACACAGCACTCTACAGAACTATATATATATAATTATTTAAAATACAAAATTAATAAAAATACTGAATATAGTTATGTAGTTAAATTTTATATAAAATAAACTATATATATTTTTCTATAATTTTATTTCATAACTTATAACTTAAGTAGAGGTTTCTAACTTTATTTAAGTTTTAAATAAAAAGTAAGAGACCTAGTAAAGTTTTATATAAATTTACCTTAATATAAAAATAAGTGTAAAGAAACTCTATTTATTAAAAAATTAATACTTAATATTTAAAACATACCAACGCAACTAATTCTTATAAAACAAAGAAATTAGTAATAATTTTAGTTAATTTACAGAAACAAGCTAGTACTAGTATAAAGATAGTAAATATACTTATTAACTATAGTTATAATAAAACACGAATATCGTAAATATAAATAGAATAATTATATAAATACTATTACCCCTAAAATAAACTCTTACTATAGAAAGTAAAAACTAATAATCTATTCATAATAAAAGAAAGTATACTAAAATAAGATATTAGTATAATATAGTACTATTACAATCTCTCTAGTTAAATAACATAGAAATAGTAAATCTAAGTAACTAGAATATTAAGGAATAGACTTTTTAGAACGAAATTTAGTATACTAGAGTATAAACAGCTTATAAGAATAAAATAACTAGTAGAAAAAAAAAGATAGTATCTAAACTAAATAAATTATAGAATTTAGAAAATAAAAATATAGTTAGTATATACTATACTTAGGTCTAAGAAAAACTAAAGGAATTTTAATATAAATATTATAAAATAACGTATTTATTAAACAATAGGCTGCATACACATCTCAAGAAATATAAAAAAAAGTTATTAATAGTAAAGGCTGTTAAAAGTTTTATTTTAGAACCTTAATATATAATAGAGATAATTAAGTTAAATGTAAAGTTATTTATAGGTAATAGTAATAATTTTTAAATCTAAAGTTATTATAATATATAAGTAGTATTAAAACTAGAAAAAGAATTAATTTCTATTTATTTAGACTTAGAAAATATTATATTACTTATAAATAAAAACTTTATATAAAAGTATTACCTAGAAATTAAAATTCATTTAATAACTAAATAAGTAGAAGTATGTAAAGTTAGTAATAACCTAATAAAAGTCTTAAAATTTATTATTTTTAATTTTTTCATCTCAGGTTATTATATTAGCCTAGATAGAAGAAAAGTAAAGGTAATAATATATTTTAAGTTTAAAACATACTTAATAAAAAACTTACGTATAAATATTCTACTTAAAAATAATATCCTTATTTTAAATAGTATTAATATTAATAGTGTAAATTAGATAATAAAAATTAGATAATATAAAAATTTTAAAATATCTCTTATTATTTAAATAAAAAACTAATATTAAGTAATATAATAGCACCTATTTAAATTATTATAAATAGAAAAAAATAGCTTCTAAAGAACTGTAATTATATCTTTAATTTAAAATATAATTTAAGAGAATTAGACTTAGCTAAAAGACTGTATTTTTAGATTATAAATACAAATATTAATATAGTGTATATATATAATACTTTAACTAAATTATTTATTATTTAAAAAAAAGTTAATATTAGCTAGCTTTAGTATTTTAAACTAAACAACTATATAAAAATATAATAAGATTTATATATTTTTACAGGCAAACGCGTACCCTTTAAAAAAAATAAAATTTAATAACTACTTATATAATTTAAAAATAAAGTAACTTTTACACAAAAACATTAAAATTAAGTAAAAAATAAAAATAAAAACTAATTTTTATAGTAAGTAAGTTAGTTACTATACTAATATAGTTAAAGTTAATATAAGTAATATTTAGAAAAAATAAAAGCTCTCTAAATTACATAAATTACACTAAATTAGAAAAAATAGATAGAAAAGAGCTTTTAAAATAATAATATATAATTTATAATTAACAGTATAAAGAATTAACGTAATTATAAAAAAGTATTTTAATTTATTTACTAATAATAGTAAGGTAGTCGACCTTTTAGAAAATAAATAATTAAGAATTTCTTTTATAAATAACTAGCGTTTAGTTAAAGTAAAGCTTACATATTATATATATTTATTTAGATTTAAGATAAAAAAGCTAGTAAATAAAATATTTAATAAACTTTAGAAAAAAAGTAAGCTTTTATAATTAAAAAATAGTATACTATTTACTTTTTTAGTATTCATAGTCTAGAGAAACGTAATAGTTAATAAAAAACTTATTTAAAAAAACAAGTAATTATAAACATTTAAGAATTAAATAAAATTTTAATTAAAAATAGCTATTTAAATTTTAGTTAAGAAGATATTATTACACGTGTATAAGAAAAGAGTTTTCTATTAGTAATTAATATAATAGCTTATTTCTTTTAGTTTTTTATGTTTAGTAAGGATTATCATAAAACTATAATAATCTTATATAAAGAACTAAAAGAATAGAATATTATAATTCTCTACTATATACTTAGTAGTAAATTAATAAAATAATTTAAGAGTCTAGCTATTAGAACTTTATATATAAATTTATTAATAATATATTAGTAATAAGTTATACTCTAAAAAGTATCTATAACACTTTAACTAGCTATTTATAGTATTTATGTAAAAAGATTTCATATTAAGTAGCTTAAAAGTATATTTTAGTTTTCTATTAGTAATTTTACTTAAATAAAGAGTTAACATATTTAGAATATATACCTCTAAAGAAAAGCTTATAATAATTTAAAACTTAGAATTTCTAAAAACACTTTAAGACTTTAAAGTGTACATTAATAACTAAATAGCTTTAATAGTATATTAAGTATTATTATTAGCTTATTAAACTACTTATATATAAAAAGACTAAACTATTAAAAAAAGTACTAAAGTTTAGTTACACTAGAATACACTATATAAAAACAATATTTATGTTATAAAAAAAGAAGAATCTTTAGATTTTATATTATATAATTTAAAACGTCTTTAAAAATGCATGTTTTCTAGTATATTTTAACTTAAACTACTAATTATATATAGACTTAAATGCTTCTAAGAAATAGAGTTTTAAAGTTATAATTTATTATACTAAAAATAATTCAGCTAACACGGAAGATATTAAGTAAAGTAACTTTTAGCTAATTTGCTTTCTTTTAAAGCTTTTATTACTAGTAAAGTAATTATATTAGTTTATAAAACTTAAAGTAGTATATTTAGTTTAAATTATATAAAAAGTAAAGTATATAATTAACTTTATATTTAAGTTAAAACTACTAATTATATTAATAGATCATACTATAATAACTAATATAGCAAAGCAAATATTCTTAACTAATTTATTAACTAATAAATTAAATATATAGTTTATATAAGCTTTATAATATTTTTTATAATATTACCTAAATATATAGTACTAAATGCCTTATTAAGGCTTAAGAACCTTAAAGAAAACCTAAAAGTTTTTGAG
This sequence comes from Zopfia rhizophila CBS 207.26, assembly GCA_010093925.1. Classification (NCBI taxonomy): domain Eukaryota; kingdom Fungi; phylum Ascomycota; class Dothideomycetes; family Zopfiaceae; genus Zopfia; species Zopfia rhizophila. Next base: position 253,976 of record ML994621.1, read on the forward strand.
ATAAATATCTTAAATAATTTATTAATAAAAGTATATAATATAAGTATAAAAAACTTTTTATATACTTATTATATTATAGTAGTAAAATTAAATAAAAGCTTTAAAAACTAATTAAAAAAAGCATATAAGAAAAACAAGTACTAGTTAAATATAATTAAAATTCTAAAACTATATAAGCCTAAAACAAATAAAGAAAAAACACTAATTTTATATATTTTAAGAAAAGACTTTTTTTATTGTATTAATTAATTAAATAAATGTTTATAACTAGTAATACTAAAAGCACTTTAAAGTAATATTTTTAAGTAAGTTTATAATAAATAGTATTATATTAGTTTCTATAGAGCTTATAAAGTTATTAAAATAAATTATTACATTTAAAAGCTTACTAAATATCTAGATAAATATATTAATTACTATTAAAAATATAGTTAGCACTAAATAAAATGCTATAAACTATATAGTTAACTTTATTTAATTTAAACACTTTTTATTTTATTTAATATAATTACAATTAATTTCATTAAAAAATTACTAAAGAATAAAGAATTTAATATATATATCATAGTAATATATAAGAAAGAAAAAATTGCGCTTATTTTAAAATAAAAAAATTAAAATATAAAAAAATAAGTATAGCTGTTTTTAATAGCTTTAATTAATTAAATTATTTTATACACAATTATTAGTAACTAAAATAAAAAATTTATAGAAATACTATAAAAAGGTATTTTTAAAGTTTTAAGAATATAAATTTTTATATTAATTATATACCATCTACAAACAAACAGATAATCTAAAGAAATAAATTAAATTTTCAAAATTACTTTAAAGTTTTACTTAGTAAAAAGGTATAATCATTAAATTAAAACATTACTTATAATTTAAAAAATTATAAATAATTTTATAAATACATTAACTAGTTTATTACCTAATAAAATAATTTATAGTTTTAAGTTTTTTAAAGAATTACTAATTAATTATTTGTTTAAAAATGTATTAAAGAAAAGAAAATTTTTATATAAAAAAATAGTAAATATACTTACATTTATAAATATTTAAATAAAGAAAAAAATATAATAATAAGTATACTCTATTAAAATTAAACCTAGAGACTTTATTAACATTTAGTTTTATAAAAGATTTATAATTCTAGGAGTTTATTAAAAAATTAAATAATAATATAAAGAACTATTTCTAATTAAGTAAATAGTAGAAAATAACGTAACTAAATTAAAACTTTTATTTACCTAAAAAATCTATTCTACTATATTAATTAAATACTTAGAATCTTTTAATTAGAATAATTTATATAGGTAACTAATTTTTAAGAAATCTAGTATAGTTAAAAATAAATATAGTAACAAAATATTAGCATACTTTAAAGTTAAAAAGTTATTAAATAAATATATAATAATAATAAAAAGATATAAAAAGCCTGTTGTGTAATATTTAATAAAATAAAAAAGCTATAATTCTATATATAATAAATAGATAGTAGTAAATTATATTAATAAAAAATTTACTACTAAATTTAATTATTACTTACTAATAAGTAAAATAATTACTACTTGTAAGCAAAAAAAAAACTAAAGACTTTAATATTAAATAAATAAAATAAAAGTAAAATATAATTATATAAGTAAGTATTACAGTAAGAAAGTAGATAGTTTTTAAAATTAAATAAAGTTTTTTAATTTATAGTATATAGTATTTAGCTTTTATAAAAATTTAGTTTAGTATTAATTTTACCTAGTAATAATAGTTATAGTGTAATGTTACTTTAATTATTATAAAAATCTAATTCTATTTTTATTACTATATAAAAGTAAATTTGTTACATATATATATTAATAAAACTTTTCAAATATATAAACATTACTTTTATAGTTAATAAAACAATTTTATAAATAATAATATAAAAATAAAGTTAAATTTTAAGAAATTTTAATTTATACATAAACTTTTATACTATTAGTACTTATTTTAAAGATGTAAATTTTTTCTAAAAAAAAGTAATAACTACACCTTTTTAATATATTATAATAAAATAATAATAACTAATTTTATTATGTCTATTAAATGAATTGCTGTTAATATATTTAATAAAAGCTTAAAAACTATTTTCTATTATTAATTAGTTTTATTTAATAATAAAAAAAATAATTATAATAATATATAATTATAATATAATAGTAGTAATATAAGGTTTTAAAACTATTTATTCTACTATAACTAACTAATTAATGTTACTAGAAATAACTTTTTATTTACTAGTATATACTTAATAAACAAGCACGTTAGCTAACTTATTATATTATAAAAAGTAAATAAAATTAAAAAAATATGCTAATTAAGTACTAGCTAATTAATTTTAACTTATAAAAATAAATAACACTAAATTATAAGCTAAAGGATTATTTTTTTATTATAAATAAAAATAAAAAAAAGTTTTTAAACTAGCTAATAAAAAATAGTATTTATTATATAAAGAAGTATATAAAACTAATAAATAGTATTAAATAATATAAAACCTAATATAAGTTAAAAATAAACAATTCTAAAATGTATAAAATTTATATTTAAAGTAAGTAATCTTTATTTTATCTAATATTAAAATAGTTAAAAATTTAGTAAGTATAAAATAAAATACACTTCTTTTACTAAATACTAAATAAATAGTAAAAAATTATGTAAAATATATTTATTTAGGTAATTTTCTATAGTTAGACTTAGTTTTATTAACTATACTTAGTAAGTTTAAATAAAAGAAACTACTATTACCTTTATAAACTTACTAATTATAGAAAAATATAACTAATAAGTTTTATATACTAAGTAAATAAAATTATCTAAAAGTAATAATAAATATTACTAGTAAGAATAATAAAAAAATTTTAAATATTAATAATTTTAAAAAGATAGTACTAACTGTAGGTAGTAGATAGAATATTATTATTTTATATAAATATAACTAAAGTACGCTTTTTAGAGTTATTACTTTTAAGTTTATTTTATAGAATAGTGTAGTATTATCTGTTATTATTACACCTAGTTAAAAAACACAAATATAGAAAATTAAAAATAATAATATTAAGAGTTTATTTTAGAAAAGACTTAGGCTATAGCTTTATATTATAATAAGTAATAAAAAAATAAAGCTTAATAAAAAAAAATAGATATATAAATAATAAGAAGTAATTTAAACTAATATTTATTAAATAACTAATACTATTAAAACTACGTGTAGAAAGCTTATATATATACTTAATAAATTATAATAAAATAAAGCTAATTAGTTAATGTTAAATTTATAAGAACTTAGTAGCTAATATATTTATACTTTTTATATAAAGTTATATATATACAAATAATATAAATAAAATAACATTTAATGTTTTTATTAACTATTTTAATTAAATTTAAAACTATGTCTAAAATTGTTAAAAAAAGAAAGTAGTAAATAACTAAGTAAAACTAGTAATTTTATTTCTTATATAATAGTAAAACATATAAGTTAAATAAAATAAAGCTATAAAATTAAAGATTTTACTAGCTACTAAACTATTATAATAGAGTAAATATAACATTTTTAAAATGTATACTAATATAAATATATAAGAAAGTATTAAAACTAATAATAAATTTTTTTTATTAAATAATATATATGTAAAGTGTGTATACACAATTTTTTATTTAAAAAAATAAATATTTTATAAATTAAATAACAAGTACTAAAAATTAAATAACTATAAAGTTATAATAAAATTATATTTTTACTCTAAAAATTAATTAGCCTTATGTTACGGCTAGTATGAACCTATAGGTAATTATAAGTAGTTGTAAGTAATAAGGCGCTGTATTAGAGCTACTCTAGTATAAAGAAAAGAAAAGAGTATAGAAAGAGGGCGGAGGAGGATTATATAGGCGCTTGTAGCATGCATATGAAAGTGTAGCATGTAACTAGTAACGTCATCTATAACACGACGACGCGACGACACGTAGTAATGCTTCCCGTGAATGTGTCATGTGACAGGCCGTCACATTACCCCCCTCCAAAAGAGAGTGAAATCATCCTCGATTCCGTTGCAAAAATTAGCAAAAAGCAAAGTAAAGTTACAGACTATTTGCCTCCACATTACTTCCTCCTTCTTCTCCTCACCTCTTTGCCTCTTTTGGCTGCTAGATTGTTCTTGTCCGTTAGTTCTAGCATCTCTTATCATTGATGGGCTCTCAGTCAGGCTTCCAGTCCTGCTTATAGTGCTTTGTGAACCCACGATAAGGCTGGAGAGCGTTAATGGAATAGTTAACCTGCAGGATGTAGTCTACAAGCTTGTACAGAGCCTAATTTTAGGTAGGTGCCTCAAGCTTCTCTCTAGCACTGTCTACAGCTGCTGTTGGTGTTACTGGTGTTACTGGTGTTACTGATTGCGCTGCATTGTCTAGGCCGAGAGAGATAGTGCCTGTAACCGAAGGTGCGGAAGCTAGACCAAGACTGGCGATAGTTATTACTGGATTAATATATCATAAAGTGCCTCTTCTTAGCGCGGGTGCGTCAAGCAGCTTGTCTTGTCTATCAGCATCCTCTTAGTACATTAGGTTGATTGTTGGCTTGGCAAATGCCGTACTGGGTATCACAATATCGCTCAGCCGTACAGGTGCACTAGATGCTCTAGGAGGGTACTCTAGGCAGAAGACTTCGCCTAGAGTAATTCGTTTCCTGAGCTTTCGTCTGGTTTTAGGGCATCGTCTGAGTACTTGATGTGCTCTTCTTAATCGACTGCTTTGCTCTCAATTCTCTTAGGCGTCAAGCAATCGCGCAAGAGATGACCAGGTTTGCTACAGCTGTAGCAGGTTTGCTTGGTTAGCAAGGCTGGGGTAATTACTAATTTAACGTCGAGAGCTAGCGCAGGCTTACTCTTCTCAATGCTTCTTAGCAGGCTTCCTCTGGCTTAGAGCAGCGCCCTACGCTCTGTACGCTCGCAGTTAGATCGGTCTAGTCCGCGTGCCATGTGCTGAGCCTTATTACAGTACATCTCAAAGGTGTAGTACTCCTGGGCGTATTTGCTTTCCATGTGCGTACGTAGCTCGCTGTATAGCATCTCATGAAGGTCTTCCTTCCACTAGTCTTATGGCGTCCTGGCGAGATTAGCGAGCCGTATGAAGTTTGCCAGAAACTGGTTGAAATCGTCTGAGGGCTTTATTCTGAGAGACCTGAGCTCTTGTCGCGCCTTGATGCGTTGGTCAGGGTCTTTAAAGACGCTCTGGAGGTACTATATTACGTCTTCCACAGCAACCTCTTCTCCTCGGTCTTCTCTGGCATCCAGGAAAGGGTTAAGAAAATCGCTGGCTTTACCGGCGATGCGAGTCTGGATATAAACAATTCGTGCTGCTTTTGTGGCATCTGGATCATCGCAATCATACCAGTCGGCGTTGAGCCTGAGCTTGTTCCTTATCTGCTTATTCCAGTTCTTGAAGGTCGGATTGACGCCGTCATCAAGAATAGGCGGGTCAGGGAATTTAGCAGACCTCTTGCCATGGGAGACACTTAAGTGGGTGGCGTACGCTGATCCTGGGGTCGTCGGTTCTTGTCAGGTGGCTGCACCTGGCGTACGATGCAGGGCAGGGCTTAATCCTCCACAAAGAGAAGGGAACCTGGCATACTGGCGTGTCTGTTGTTGCTTGGCAGGCTGCAACGGAGTTTCATCAGCCTCGGAGATTGCTTCTTCTTCTTCTTCTAGTGGTTGAATCGGCTTTGGCTGATATCGGGCTTGGATCTTAGAGCTGGCTTTCTTCACGGCCTTCTCTGCTTAAACCTCCACTTTGGATGGACGTAGGGCTTCTGCAATCTCGCTCTCAGCATGCAGGGCATCGTTGGCAATGCGGAACAAAGTGTCAGTCTACTGCTCCAGTGCTTTGATATAGAGGATTTGCTCATAAAGCTCGTTGGCAAGCTCTGTTGAATCCATTTCGACCCATGTGGCGATGTCGGTGGATAACGTTTGTCCATCCTTAGTACGCTTCTTGATGGTTATGGGGATGCTCTTGTCTCTTGCTTGCTTTTCCAGACGTCTGAGCTTGCCTCATCGGTCGTCTTCAAGCTCTTTTGTCGATATATAGAAGTGATGTGGGGTGTCCTCAGGGTAAAGAGTAATGTCGTTATTGATGCCGATGCTTGAGAAGGCCCTCAGCTCCAGGGCGGTTGCTTTCACCATTTTGTCTTTGCCTTGCCTTGCCTTACACCACTGCAAAGTTCACAGGAATTACTACGAGGTTTAACGTTTTCAACTACACAAAGTAACCTGATGGCTACTATAACTCAGCAGGCTTGCAAGCAGGGGCCTGGGGGTGTAGATTGTCCTAACTCGGTTTACAACCGGGCAGTGCTAGCAGTGCTTGGCTTCCTAGCTCTTACTCTTTCCTCTCCACTCAGCCGCCTCGTGACGCGCGCTGAGATTATTCTTGTGTGTGTACTGGCCGTCTGCACGCTGCAGACGTAGTGACGCTTATCTGTAGGTTGCCGCTGGTTGCCGAATCGGCGTAATGACGCTTGTTAATGGGTTGCTGTTGCTATCGTCGTCGTCGTCGTCGTCCAATGTTGCCTCCTAATGCTGTACACCTTACAAGCCTGCCAGCTCATGTAGACCGTTCTACCTGCAGGTCCTTCTCTTCCAAGCCGTCTCGTCTACTCGCGGTTCCCTAGAGACTGCCACTTAGCCAGAGACAGGCACCTGCCAGGTCACACTGCCATCTACCCTTTTGCCTGGTACGTATGTGTATTGCCGCCTGAAGGAGGGTTGTTGTGGGTTGTCGTCGTCATCGTCAACACGATGAGAGCCTGCAGGAAGTGCGTCTCCTGAGGATGATCAGTGAATAAGTGTCTTGGTGAGAGCTCTAGAAGGTTCGTTGTCTAGAGATGACCAGAAGTGGGTGGGTGTCTTGGTGAGAGCTCCAGAAGGTCCGTTATCTGGAGATGAGCAGAGAGAGTATCGTGGTGAGAGCTCCTAGAGCCAGCTGCGTGCTACTTTTTAGAGGTGACCAGAGATTCAAGAGCGATGAGAGCCTGTCATAGGTTAATTACTTACTACCTACCAATCCAGGGCTTCGTTACACTACCTTATAGTGCAATTAGGGTTGCCTATCACAGTAGGACTTAAAAAGAGTGAGAAAAGTCATCAGCACTATAAACTACGTTTGAGCACTTGGTTTAACTGATATTATACCACCTTCACAGGCTAAAGAATAGGTGATACTAGAGTAATTTTACGGCCAGCATGAACCTATAAGTAATTATAAGTAGTTGTGAGTAATAAGGCGCTGTATTAGAGCTACTCTAGTATAAAGAAGAAAAAAGAGTATAGAAAGAGAGCAGAGGAGGATTATATAAGCGCTTATAGTATGTATATAAAAGTATAGCACGTGACTAGTAATATTATCTATAATATAACAACATAATAATATATAGTAATGCTTTTTATAAATGTGTTATATAACAGGCTATTATATTACCTCCCTCTAAAAGAAAGTAAAATCATCCTCAATTCCGTTACAAAAATTAGTAAAAAGTAAAGTAAAGTTATAGACTATTTATCTTTATATTACTTCCTTCTTTTTTTTCTTACCTCTTTGTTTTTTTTGGCTGCTAGATTATCCTTATCTATTGGTTCTAGTATCTTTTATTATTAATAGACTCTTAGTTAGGCTTCTAGTCCTACTTATAATACTTTATAAACTTATAATAAGGCTAGAGAGTATTAATAGAATGGTTAACCTATAGAATATAGTCTATAAGCTTATATAAAGCCTAATTTTAGATAAATATTTTAAGTTTCTCTTTAGTACTATCTATAGCTATTATTAATGTTACTAGTATTACTAATTATATTATATTATCTAAGCTAAGAGAGATAGTACCTATAACTAAAGATATAAAAACTAGACTAAGACTAGTAATAGTTATTACTAGATTAATATACTATAAAGTGTTTTTTCTTAGCGTAGGTGTATTAAACATCTTATTTTATTTATTAATATTTTCTTAATATATTAAGTTAATTATTAGCTTAGTAAATACTATATTAGATATTATAATATCACTTAGCTGTATAAGTATACTAGATACTTTAAAAGAGTATTTTAGGTAGAAGATTTTACCTAAAGTAATTTATTTTCTAAGCTTTTATCTAGTTCTAGGGTATTATTTAAGTACTTAATATACTCTTTTTAATTAACTACTTTACTCTTAATTCTTTTAGGCGTTAAGTAATTATGTAAAAATTAACAAAATTTACTATAACTATAATAAATTTACTTAATTAATAAAATTAAGATAATTACTAGTTTAATATTAAGAGCTAGTGTAGACTTGCTTTTTTTAATATTTTTTTAATAAACTTTTTCTAGCTTAAAGCAGCGCCCTATACTTTATATATTTATAATTAAATTAGTTTAGTCTACGTATTATATACTAAGCTTTATTATAATATATCTTAAAGGTATAGTACTTCTAAGTATATTTACTTTTTATATATATATATATATAGCTTATTATATAGTATTTTATAGAGGGTTTTTTTTTACTAGTTTTATAATATCCTAGTAAGATTAGTAAGCTGTATAAAGTTTACTAGAAACTAGTTAAAATTATTTAAAGACTTTATTTTAAAAGATCTAAGCTTTTATTATGCTTTAATGTGTTAATTAAAGTCTTTAAAGATACTCTAAAAATACTATATTATATCTTTTATAATAACCTCTTTTTTTTTAGTTTTTTTTTAGTATCCAGAAAAGAGTTAAGAAATTGCTAGCTTTATTAATAATATAAGTCTAAATATAAGCAATTTATGTTACTTTTATAGTATCTAGATTATTATAATTATACTAGTTAGTATTAAGCTTAAGCTTATTTCTTATCTACTTATTCTAATTCTTAAAAATTAAATTAATGCTATTATTAAGAATAAATAAATTAAAGAATTTAGCAGATCTCTTATTATAAGAGATACTTAAATAGGTAGTGTATACTAATCCTAGGGTTATTAATTCTTATTAAGTAACTATACTTAGTATATAATACAAAATAAAGCTTAATTTTTTATAAAGAGAAGAGAATTTAGTATACTAACATATCTATTATTACTTAGTAGGCTATAATAGAGTTTTATTAGTTTTAAAGATTACTTCTTTTTTTTTTTTTAGTAGTTAAATTAGCTTTAGCTGATATTAGGCTTAGATTTTAAAACTAACTTTCTTTATAGTTTTCTCTACTTAAATTTTTATTTTAGATAGATATAAGGCTTTTGTAATCTTACTTTTAGCATATAAAGCATTATTAATAATATAGAATAAAATATTAGTTTATTATTTTAGTGCTTTGATATAGAGAATTTGCTTATAAAGCTTATTAATAAACTTTATTAAATCCATTTTAATCTATATAGTAATATTAGTAGATAATATTTATTTATTCTTAGTATACTTTTTAATAGTTATAGGGATACTCTTATCTTTTATTTATTTTTCTAAATATCTAAGTTTACCTCATCAGTCATTTTCAAGCTCTTTTATTAATATATAAAAGTAATATAAAGTGTTTTTAGAGTAAATAGTAATATTATTATTAATATTAATATTTAAAAAGGCTTTTAGCTTTAGGGTAGTTACTTTTACTAATTTATTTTTACTTTATCTTATTTTATATCACTATAAAGTTCACAGGAATTACTATAAGGTTTAATGTTTTTAACTATATAAAATAATTTAATAGCTATTATAACTCAGCAGGCTTATAAATAGGGGCCTGGAAATATAAATTATTTTAACTTAATTTATAACTAAGTAGTACTAATAGTGCTTAGCTTTTTAATTTTTTAATTTTTTTTTTTACTTAACTGTCTTATAACACGCGCTGAGATTATTTTTATATATATACTAGTTATCTACATACTATAAATATAATAACGCTTATTTATAAGTTATTATTAATTACTAAATTAATATAATAGCACTTATTAATAGGTTATTACTACCATTATTATTATTATTACTATTATTATTATTATTATTATTATTATTATTATTATTATTATTATTATTATTATTATTATTATTATTATTAATATCATCTAATATTATTTTCTAATACTATATATCTTATAAGCCTGCTAGCTTATGTAGACTATTCTATCTATAGATTTTTTTTAAGCTATTTTATTTATTTATGGTTTTTTAAAGATTACTACTTAGCTAGAAACAGGTACTTATTAAGTTATATTATTATTTACTTTTTTATTTAGTATATATATATATTACCGCCTGAAGAAGAATTATTATAAATTATTATTATTATTATTATTAATATAATAAGAGCCTATAGGAAGTGTGTTTTTTAAAGATAATTAATAAATAAATATCTTAATAAAAGCTCTAAAAAGTTTATTATCTAAAAATAACTAAAAGTAAATAAGTGTCTTAGTAAGAGCTTTAGAAAGTTTATTATCTAAAAATAACTAAAGAAAGTATTATAATAAGAGCTCTTAAAGCCAGCCGTATACTACTTTTTAAAAATAACTAGAAATTTAAAAGTAATAAAAATCTATTATAAGTTAATTACTTACTATCTATTAATTTAGAGCTTTATTATATTATTTTATAGTATAATTAGAGTTACCTATTACAGTAGAACTTAAAAAGTATAATAGGCTAAAGTTTAGAATAATTAACTAAGATAATTATCTTAGCTTTAACTCTATACGTAACTATGTAACCTTAGTAACTTAATAGAGATAACTATTAAGTCTCTATAATGTATATAGTTAACTCTTTATTAAATCCATTTTATTATACCTAATTACCATTATTGGCCTGGATCCTTATATTTAGATTTAATTAACTTTATTTCTTATAAGAGGCTAAGAGGCCTCTAGTAGTATAATTAACTTTATAAAAAAGTAAGAGACTTTTTAGTATTTAGAAAAGCTATCTAGCAGTATAGTAAGTATTAATAAATACTAATAATTACTTAGTACCTGTACTAATAGCCTGAGCGATAAACCTACTTAATATAGGATATAATAATAAATAAATTAACCATAAACTACGTTAGTTATTTACTTTATAAGGGTTAGAAGTCTCAGCTATTAAAATAGTAATAAGCTAAATAAAGATTAAACTTAATAACTATCTTACTTAGCATAATAAAAGGAAAGTTTTATTTCTAGTAAATAGAGCCAGCAACAGCACCTTACTTAGAAAGATTATAAATATATTATAAGTAATATCTAAAAAACTAACTACATTAGAAAGTTGCGATTCCCTATTAAAGTTATCTTTATAGGTTCTAGTAATAATACTAGTAACTCCTTTTATATTAATACTATAACTAGTAATTAAATTAGTAGTTAAATTATTTAATTTTTCTAAATCCCTTATATTTAATAGCACATGGTCTTTTTACCCTACGTTTAAGTATTAAGCTAAGGCTAAGTTATAATTTAATAAATACTATATAAGCAGTAAGAAAGAACAGATAGACTATTTCTTTTAGTATTTAAAAAAATGAGTAGTATAAACTATTCTCTTATAACTCTCTAATTAAAGAAATAATACCACCCTTAAAGTAATATAGGCGTTTATGGACTCCTAGTTTGAAAACTAGTATTAAAGATAAAAGTCTCTAGATAAGCTACAAAGCATGAAATAGAAAAAAAAGTTAGTAAGAGAATACTATATAGAGTTTAATAAGAAGCTGCTACTAGTAGGAAGTAATTAGCTAAATAAAAATATAAAAAAGAATATATTTACTTAAGAATTAGACGGAGAGCTCTAGAAGCATATTATAGCCCTTTTAATAATACTAAGCTTTAAAGAGTATACTTAAGAAGTAATTTGTGTTAATAATAACCTTATATAGATTATATTAAATAACTATAAAACTGCTATAATTATCTATATAACGTTATCTATATTAATGTCTAAATTAATAAATTAGAAAGTAATACCCACGTATGTAGGAGCAATAAAGCTATAAAATAACTAATCTAAAATACTTTAGATAAGCTAAAAGGAATTTAACTAATACTATAAGTAAAACCTCTATTATCAATACGGTTCTCTTAGTTATATAAAGAATAAATATAAATATATAAGAATAAATTAGTCACGCCTAGCCACTGCAGCGTTAACAAAAACTAGATAAATAGATACTAACAAAAGAAATAAAGAAGACGGAGATGAAGGAGAAGAAGAAGAAGTATTAGAGAAAAAATAGCCCTTACTTATAGTTATAAGTAGAGGTTTCTAGCCGAAATAGGTAAGATAGCATTATAAAGAGAATAGTAGAAGTTCTAAAATGTATATATAAATATAAACTTTATTACTATATACTTATTAATCAACTAGACGAATATCGCATATATAATGATTAATACTAAGTATTTATATTATAGTCTTGTAAGCTCTACTTTTGCTGCTAAAGCCTATTTAGCGCGTATTAACATAGCCCCGTAGGGGATTATTAGAGTATATAAGAAACCTAAAAAGGTTACCTAGGTTATATAAATTAACCTTGATGTTAAAGGACATACTGAATGAGTCTATATATATGTTATTAACAACGTGCTTAGATTCGATCTTATTTTAGGCAGGCTCTAGATAAACTAAAATAATATCATAATTACGCCAGCAAAGAAATCGTTCTATATTCATGCTTCAAGAATAAGAGTTTATAGTAAGGAAGGGAAGAAACTATGCTAGCAAGAGCTAATAGAGGTTAGCGCAGCTACTTTTTTAATGTAGATAGATAGATTAAAAAGAACAAGTAAGATACGCATCTTTATAGTATTACTAGTAGACATTTAAAAGGCCTTAGCGTTTAAACTAAAGCTGGATTCTAGAATACTACTTTCTAAGGCCTATCAAAAGCACTTAAAGCTGTTTCTAGAAAAGGAAGTAGACAAACTCCTACTGCTGCAAGGTCGTAGAATAGACTATTATATTAAACTTAAAAAGATTAATAGAAAGGACCCTAAGGTCCTATGGGGACCGCTGTATAATATATTAAGAGAGAAACTACTAGTACTATGAAAAGAGTTAACGCTACTACTAGAGAAGGGCTTTATCTATATAAGCAACTTCCTAGCTACAGCCCTAGTACTGTTCGTATATAAGCCTAGCGGAGGCCTTCGCTTTTACGTCGACTACCGCGCGCTTAACAAGATTTCTAAGAAGGATAGATACTCTCTTCCTCTAATCCATAAGACGCTCAGCCAGATTAGTAAGGTAAGATAGTATACTAAGCTTAACGTTTCAGCAGCCTTCTATAAGATTCATATTGCAGAAGGAGATGAATAGCTAACGGCCTTTCGTACAAGATTCAGACTCTTTAAATAGCTGGTTACACCTTTTGGACTAGTAGAAGCCCCTAGTATGTTTCAGCGGTATATAAACTGGACCCTACAGGAGTATCTTAACGAGTTCTATTCGGCCTTTCTTGACGACGTACTTATCTACTCTTCAGGCTCACTAGAAGAGCATTGCCGGCAGGTTAACCTAGTACTAGAGAAACTTGGCGCAGCAGGTTTACATCTGGATATTAAGAAGTGCGAATTCGAAACCAAGAGCACGAAATATCTAGGGTTTATTATTAAAGCAGGGCAAGGAATTCGAATGGATCCCGCTAAGATAAAAGCAATTACCGAGTAGCAGCCTCTAACAACTGTAAAAGGAGTCAGAAGCTTTCTTGGATTCGCCAATTTCTATCGTCAGTTTATCAAGTCTTTTTTAGAAATCGCCGCCCTACTTACAAGACTTATGAGCGACGTGCCGTTCCAATGGACCGATAAAGAGCAGACAGCATTTGACGAGCTAAAAGAGATCTTCATATCGGAACCAGTACTGGCCCAATTTGATCCTGACCGTGAGACTGTTTTAGAAGCTGACTCTTCAGGTCACATAACTGGGGGAGTCCTTTCGCAATACGGCGACGATGGCGTGCTGCGTTTATGTATGTACTTTTCAAAGAAGAACACACCCGCAGAGTGTAATTACGAGATACACGATAAAGAACTCCTTACAATTATTCGTTGCCTGGAGGCATGGGATGCTGAATTACGGTCTGTTAAAAAGTTCCGGGTTATTACTGATTATAAGAACCTTAAGCACTTTACAAGGCCTTGAAAATTAAGCGAAAGACACACGCGCTGGCAGTTATTCCTTAGCCGATACAATATAGAGATTCAATACAGGCCAGGGAAAGAAAACGTACGAGCCGACGCACTGTCAAGACGCGAACAGGATCATCTGAGTGGAGAAGACGACGAAAGGCTGAAGAGCCGTACGATTCAGCTGCTGAAGCCAGTAGTCACATGTTAGGAAGAAGAGCTTGAATCGAACGATGACGGGCAAGCAGTATAGGCTTTCTCTGCTTGAATCGGTCTTTCGACGATTACAGGAGATAGCACAACCGAAGCCCAGGAGTCTCGTGCCCGGGAGTCTCGTAACGAGCTTAAACGAAGATGGCATGATGTAGCACTAGACGATAAAGTGTACGCAAGAGCAGTACAGGCCCTCCATAATCAGGAGCGGAGATTTCCCCCAGAGCTCAAACTAAAAGTTTCGCTGGCTGAGTGCACGATTGATGAAGATGGGACCCTTTATTATTAGAATAGGAAGTGGGTGCCTGACTCAGAGCTATTAAGAACATTAATCATCTACTGGATTCATTCGTCGTAAGCGATAGGACACCCAGGACGGCAGAGCACCTATCTAATGTTGATAAGAGATTACTTTTGGCCAGGGATGTCGAACCATGTACGGCGTTATATTCAAAACTGCGATATCTGTGGCCGTATAAAGCCATAGAGAGATCGCCAGCAAGGGCTGTTACGCCTGTTGCCCATTCCCGATCGTATTTAGAAGGAGATCTCAATAGATTTTGTAACCAGATTACCAGAAAGCGATGGCTGTACGGTCTTACTGGTAATTACCAACAGGCTGAGCAAGGACATAACTCTCTGCCCTCTTCCAAACATGGATATCGAGACAGTAACATAGGCTTTTATCTGTAAGGTTGTTGCTTACCATTGGATTCCTGACGCTATAGTATCTAATCGCGGCAGCCAATTTATCAGCAAGTTCTGGACTAAGCTTTGCGAAATCCTATGAATTGAAAGGCGATTGTCGACAGCGTTCCATCCGCAAATAGACGGTTCGACAGAAAGGATGAATAGCACAGTCGAGGCCTATCTTCGAGCGTTTGTCGTGTGGGATCAAGCAAACTGGGTGAAGCTCTGCCTGATGGCTGAGATTGTAGTAAAGGGAAGAGACACTATCTCAACAGGAATAAGCCTGTTCTTTCTCTAGTACGGATACAATGTAGAACCGCTGTAAGTGGATATTGGAACTAGGTGTAACGTAACAGCTTAAGACCCAAAAGCTAGCGCTAGGGAAATTGTGGGAAAGCTGAAGGAGTGTATCGACTTAGCACAGGCAACTATGGCTGAGGCACAGCAAGAGTAAGAAAGATAGGTAAACCGACATCGGGATGAAGCCCCGCAACTGCGTGTTGGAGACAAGGTATGGCTGAAGCTCGGTAACCAACTCTCCACTGGACGAGGAAATAAGAAGCTGGACTGGAAGAATGCTAAATACACTGTAGAAAATATAATTAGCCTGCACGCTATAAAGCTAAATACGCCCCCAGGGCCAAACCCAACGTTTCATGTAGACAGACTACGGCTAGCAAGCAACGACCTATTACCAAGCCAGCCTACGGACGACCTTTAGCCGCTACCAATCCAGGTGGATGACCACGAAGAGCACGTAGTGCAGGATATCGTCGCCGAGGTACAGACGAGACGAGGGCGAGGCCACTAGCTACGGTACGAAGTGAAGTGGAAAGGCTATGCGTTGACAACTATAGAGCTAGCAAGCCAGCTAGAAGACACAGCGGCGTTGGACCGTTGGAAGGAGCATACGGCGCCTCTGCGAAAAGGCAGACACAAACTCCTGCCGGCAAACTACCGACGAGAGCTTTAGGAGAAGCCATAGCAAATAGAACCTGAGATAGGCCTACAGGGGCCCCCGGGTGAACGGTTCACCAGAGAGCTCCTACCTAGTCTATAAGAAGGGGGGTAATGTAATGGGCTAGAGCCTAGGATGGTTGACTAAGACAGTTGTCTCGGCTTTGACTCCGTGCGTAACCACGTGACCTTAGCGACTTGGCAGGGGTAGCTATCAAGTCTCTATAGCGTACGTAGTTGACTCTTTATCAAATCCACTCTATTACACCCAATTGCCATCATTGGCCTGGATCCTTACAAAAAGAGTAAGAAAAATTATTAGTACTATAAACTATATTTAAGTACTTAGTTTAACTAATATTATGCTGTGTTTATAGACTAAAGAATAAATAATACTAAAGTAATATTACAGCCAGTATGAACCTATAGATAATTATAAATAGTTATAAGTAATAAGACACTATATTAAAGCTATTCTAGTATAAAAAAAAGAAAAAAGTATAAAAAGAGAGTAGAGAAGAATTATATAGGCGCTTATAACATACATATAAAAATATAACACATAATTAATAATATTATCTATAATATAATAACATAACGATATATAGTAATGCTTTTTATAAATATATTATATAATAAACTATTATACCTTATATAGGCAACGTTAGTAAGAAAACTCTAATATATTTAATTAAAGAAAAGAATTAGACAGTAATAATTACTTAAAGCTAAAAAAACTTAAGTATAAAAAAAAGAGAATTAGAAAATAAGTAAATAATATAAATAATAAAAAAAGAAAAGTAAACTTTATAGACTCTAATATTTATATATATAAAGAGAATAAAAGTAATATAAACTACTAAGTTATAAAATATAATAAGTTATTTAACTCTAATAATAATACTAAATTTATTAGTATAAATTTTAAAAAAAGCTACTATAGTAAATAAGATAATAATAATAAGAATTAAGTAAAGAAGTAAAATTATTAGAACTAAAAACACTTTATTAAGTTAGATACTAAATAGTAGTAAGTACATAATATTATATAATAAATACATAAAAAGATTTAGGACTTAAATAATAATAAAAGAAAGTAGTTTTAAATAAACTTATAATAGAATACAAAATACATAAAAAGAATATAAAACTTAGTAAATAAAAAAGTATATTAACTAAAGCATAAAAATAACAACAAAAATAACAAATTTAATAGTTTAATTAAAGTAATAGTAATTTTAAAACTTGTTGACTTTAGAATTTTTAATATGTTTAGCACAAAGTGTAAGTAAGTAATAAAGAAAACTATATAATAATATTATACTAAAATACTAAAAACTAGCTATATGCTTTAAAGCTAGTAATAAATAATTTTATATAATAAAAAGGTTATTAAATAAAATAATACTATAGTATATATTAGTGGTTATATATAGATGGCACTTACATTACTTAATAAACTTATCTTAACTAGAGAATTAAAGAAAAAATAAAAGAAATCTATATTAATTAAATTTTTTAGTTTAAATCTAATACTTTTATAAAAGTGTATATTTAATTTACTTAATATAAAGCTTAAATAAATAGTTTCTTTTATTTTTTATTAGTAGAAAAATGTTTTATAAAAGGTACTAATACTTTATTTCTTTCTTTTTTTTAATTTCTTTCTTTTAGCCAGATCTCTTAATAAAAACATAAAAAGTTTAAAAAAAGAAAATATATTATAAATACAAAGCTAAAGCACTATATAGAAAGATATCTTTATATAATATTACGTAATAGCACGATATTACGTAATTAGATTAATTAGTAAAATAAAGAATATTTTTTCTTACTTTTATAACTAGTAAAAATAATTAATTTATATTTAACTTTATAACTTTACAATATTGTGTATTGTACATTTTTACTATAATATTACTTTAATTACTATAATAAATTTACTTTTTTTAAATAAGTTTTATAAAAGTTATATACTTTATATAAAGTATTTATAACGTTTTAAGTATTATACTAATAATTATTAGAGTTATGTTTTTATTATATAATATAGTATTTTAATTTACTTTATATAAACTTGCTATTAAAAATGTTAGTAATAACATACTTAACTTAATTTTTTATAATAATTAGTTTTTTAAGAAATTTTATTTAATTTAATAGTAAGTTATTAATAGTTTTATATAAATAATTTACATAAAAGATATTACTTCTATTTATATAATTAAGTAAGTTTAGTACATAAAAAAAACTTTTTTATAGTAATAATAGTAAAAAAACTTTTTATTTAATAAATTAATTTATTACTTAACTATTAGTACTTTATTTTTTTAAAGTTATACTAATATTATTATTAATACTAAAGTTTAGTACTTTTTATTATTTATTTACTTATTTAGCTTATTAAGCTTATACTTTTTCTAAATTATATTTAGTAATTTTTTAAACTATATTTAAAGTATTATACTTTTTTTTTAATAAACTATTAAACTTTTTTATAAATAAGTTACTTTTTAGTAGTTAATAAAAGCTATATACACTTTTTTAAATTTTAGAAAAATAAAAGTTATTACTAAATTTAATTTTAGTAGATAATAAGCTAGTAAATTTACAAAAAAAAATTTATTAATAAAGTAAATTTACTAGTTATTTTAATAATAATTAATATATAAGTAAAAGTATTAATTTAAGTATTTATTAAAGTATTTTATTTATTTATTAGTTTATAAGTAATATATAGTTAATAGCTTTTACTTAATATTTATATGTTTATAAAACTTGTTTATAAAAGTAAAAGTAAACTATAAACTTTAATTTAATACTATAGTTTATATATATATAGTTTTAATAATTTAAGTTAATAAAAATATACTTTATAACTTATTACGTGTATTTGTGCTCTTTTTTATAATTTCTAAACTTAATATAAAATACTTTCTTTTTTAACTTAATTTATTACTAGTTTGTTTTAGTTTTTATATATTTTTATATATTTTCTTATACTTCTTTTTTTATACTTCTTTTTTATAAAAACTTTTTTTATTAAAGTTACTATTTTATTATAGTTTATAATACTATTTTCTTATTTTAAACTTTTAGTTTAAAAAGTACTTTAATTTTTTTAAAGTAGTATAAAGGCAACTAGTTTTTAACATAAAAAACTAAGTTATAAAAACCTTTTTTAACTTAAAATTTTAAGAATAACTTAAGTAGAATTATTTTTAATATAAACTTACTACTTAGTAAAAAAACGTTTAAAAGTATAAATATTTAATACTATTATTTTATTTTTATTATTAAAAAGTAAATTAAGTTTATTTAGTAAATATTATTTTTAGCTATTATTTTAAGTATATTGATTAAAATATAAAGTGTAATTTTGTTATATTATAATTAAATATACTTAAAATAATTTTCTTATTTATTATTATTATAAAAACAAACTTTAAACACAAAAATAAAGTTTTTATTAAAAACTAGTTTAAATAATTTTTTTTTTTTTTAAAAAAAATTAAGTTTTATTAATAAAGTTTAAGTAAATTAAAAAAAATTATTAAAGTTATTTAATTTATATACTATAACTTATAGAAAAATTTTTTAACAAAATTTATTAGGTTTTTTTTTTAGTTTTAAGTTAAAAAAATTTTAATTATAATTTTTTTAATTAAGTTTAAAACTTAGTATTTATTAGTTTCTTTTATAATACTAGTTAATTAGCTTTAAATACTTTTTTAAGTTTATAATTAATTTTTATATATTATTTTTAAGTTTATATTTAGTTTATTTAACTAATTATTTTTTATTAATATTTAAACTTTTAGTAATTTAAAATATTTTAAACTTTTACTTAGTATAGTTTTTTTTTTTTTTAGTTTAATATATAGTAGTAGCACTTTAATTAGTAAAATATAAAATATAAAATATTAAGTAAATTTTTATATTTTTAAGTAGTTATAATTTATAATTTATATATTTAGTTTATTATTTAACTTTAAATAGTTTTAGTTAAATATAATTTAGTTTTTATAATAGCGTTTTTATTTTCAAATTTTTTTTTTAAAATAAAAATCTTAATTTTTTATTTTTTATTACTTACTAAAAAGTTTTTTAAAGTAATTATTTGTACTATTTTTTAATATATTAGTTAAAGGTTTTTAACTCTAATTTTTACTTATTTTAATATATTTTCTAATTTTTATAGTTTTTAATAAGTAGTTTGCTTATAACTATAATTAATAAAAAATAGTAATTTTTTTATAGTTAATAACTTTAAAAAGTTAAATATAAATTTAGCTATTAATAGTAAGTTAACTTAGTTAGTTTATAGTTTATTAGTATATATTTATAAGTATTATTTTAATATTTAGTGTGGTTATTTTATTTATTTATTTATTTATAAATAATAAGCTAAAAAAGCTTATACTATAATAATAATAAAAAAAGCCTAAAAATAACTTAAAAAAAGAAATTAATATTAAAATTAAATCTTTTATAATTAATTACTTTTAAAACTTTTTGTATTTTATTTACAAAGTATAAAAAATAATAGTAAATTATAAACTTTTTTTTATAATTATAAAAACTATAACTATAAATTTTAAAAAAATAACTAATAAGTAAGTAAATAATACTATAAAAAGAATACACACTAACTAAACAAAAACTAGTAAAAAGTAATTAAATTTTTTTAAAATAATTAAAAATAATTTTAAAAAAAAAAACTTTATACTAGAAAATTTTACTAATATAATAAAAGTATTATTATAATAGTGTTATTTAATTAGCTTGTTGTAGGTTATATAATATTATAAATAATACTTATATAGCTATAATAGCAGCTGAATAAGCCTAAAAACTGTTTAAAAAAAACTAGACGGTACAACCTAATTCTCTGTAATTAACTATTTCTAATAAACTCTTTATATTTTATCCACAGAGTATAGGTGACGACAGCGGGTTATAACCTTATTTTTATAATTATAAAAACTATAACTATAATATGTTAAGAAGTAATTAATAAGTAAGTAAATAATATTAAAAAAAGAATAAACACCAGCCCAACTAAAACTAGCAGAAAGTAATTAAAACTATTAAAAAAATTAAGAATAATTTTAATAAAGAGAAGGAAGAAAAGCTATGCTCTAAGATTTTTACTAATATAAAAAAAGTACTATAATATATTTAAAATCTTTAGATATATTATTAAGTTATTTAAAATAAAAATAAGACAGAGCTTAACTAGATTAAAGCTAGAATTAATAAAATTAGAAAAAAAATATATAAGAGAAACTGCCTAGAGATCCTTTAATTATAAAATAAGACTTAAGTAGTTATTATTATTTAGATATTATATACAGTAAACATAGCTACCGTGTTATAAAAAACTATAATCTAAATTTATCTTAAGAATTCCTAGAGAAAGGACCTAGAAAAGATACTAAAAATAGCTAAAAAAGTAATACTAAAAGTATTTACTATAAATATTTTAAAGAATAGCGATGTCGACGTTCACGTGCTATTCTAAATAATAAAAAACTAAATTATAAATAGATTAAATATACTAGAACTTAAAATCCTAAAGAAAAACTATTTCTTAGAGATTTTAGAAGTTTTACTTAAGATAAAAATTAATAAGAGAAGAAATACAGATAACTCTGAGTTAATATATACTATATATAAAGCCACTAAACAGCTAGTACTAAATATAGCTATTATCTAAATTTAATGGCTATATAACCTTAAGGCGTAGGAGATACGCTATAGAAATACTAAAAATAGCTAAAAAGAGCTAGAAAAGACTTATAAAACTTTAATTATTAAAATACCCACACAGGCGATTTAATAGAAGATTATAAAAAATAAACTAGTTATTAACTTCCAGCTCTTTAAAGCAAGGCTATTTAATAATAGTATAATTATTAAATAATGCTTTTAATACAGCTAATAGAGCTATATTTAAAGTATATATAATAAAAAAGTATAGTACAGACATTACGTAAGCCTATATAATATAATAAAATATTCTTAGGAAAGAGTATCCTATATAAACTATAAAAAAGCCTATAAAATATAGTAATAAAAAAAGTATAAGATATTCTAAAGCTATCTAGAAAAAATTTAGGTAAAAAAAATTGCCTTTTTTAAGTAAACACTTTATATCCGTACTGTAAAGAAAAAACAAGCAGAATAACTAAACTCTATATAAAATAACTTTACTATTATAATAAGGAAAAGAGGAAGATAGATTACTTTATTAGATAATTTATATAAAAAACTATTACTAAAAAGAGAACTAAATAGACCTTTTTATATAAAAGTTATAAGTAGAGATATTTTATAATTAAGACTTACACTAAACACAAATAACATATACCTAGTCTAGATAAAAGTAAATAATAATTTTAATACTAATATAAAAGACTATACACTTATCCTAAATAAATAAACTTATTATTATCTAATATAACTATGGAAATGTAAATTAAGGTATATATTACCTTTTTTTTAATAGAGTAACACAGGTAGAGTATTAAGTACTTATAATTTAAAAACTAGTATATAATAAATATACTAAATTAATATACTGCTTATGTAGATATGCTCTAGCATATAAAGAAAACTTTATAATAAAAATATATTTTATAATTAGCTAAAACGTTAATACTGTATATTAGAAACGTAAATAATATAATCTATTTATCATAATACTCTAGCTTAGCCTAGAGGGGCTAGAGACTACTATTATTAATATCTATAACTTATATAGAAACTACTAATAGATTAGGACCTAGCTAGAAATAAATAAAGCTATTAAAAAAGTAAAAAAAAAAAGTCATACTCTTTAGAGACTTTAATATATACTCTCTAATATAAAAAAGAAGCTATGTTATAAGTAAAGTATAAATAAAACATTTACTTTTTAAAATAAAAGCACGAGGTCTTTGACTCGCTATACTATAAAATAAACTAATTTAAAAAAGAGAATAAAAAAAAGGGCGTTATTAACCTTACATTTCTATTAAACACAATATATAAAAAAGTTAGCTTCTATAGAATGGAGGACAAGTAGACTCTAATAAAAGACTATATATTAATATAAATCTAAATAAATACTGCTATTTATTTATAAAAGAAAAATAAACACTACACGCTTAAAAAACTAGATATAAAAGGATTTCTTTAAGATATTAAAATTCTTAAGTAGATAATAGCCCCAGAACCTCTAGAAGTTTTCTAGAAAGAAATTATATATACTCTTAAGTCTTATTATCTACACGTAAGACTTAGTCTATAAGTATATAAAATATAGTTACTAAAAGTAATCTAGTTTCTTATAAGTATCAGGCAGGTAAAGTGCTGGTATTATAACTATAAAAGAATTATAACTATTAGAGCTATAAAGTGCTATCCAACCAGCTCTAGAAAGAAATCTAAAAAATAAAAAAACATAACTAAAGATAATTTATATAAGAATTTATAGCAGACCCTATAAAACCATATAATAAAAAGTTATAAACTTTTTTAAAATAGAGTAAAAAAAAATTCTAATATAATAAAAAGTAATTTTTATTTTTTTAATTTTAAAAACTTTATTAGTAACCACCTTACTAAAGATAACACTATAAAGATAAAGATTTTAACTAAAAAGTTTTTCTTAAATATAAGTAAAGTAGATTTTAAAAATATTAATAATAAAATACAGCTAAAGCACACTTGAATTAACATTAATTTTTATATATCTAAAAAGGTAATAAGTAATTTAATTATAGAACTTCTAAATAAAAAAGCCCTAGGCCCTAATAATATACTAAATAAGATTCTAAAAATTATATTTCTATTAATAGCTTAGAAGCTTATATAGGTGGTTTACTAGTATTTTAAAAGTAAAATAATACTAACCTACCTTAAAGAATTAATTATAATTACTTTATATAAAGAAAGTAAGAAGGATTATTTTTTTCTAAAAAGCTATCAACCAATCACGCTAGAAAACACCCTAGTTAAGGTAATTAAAAAATAAGTAGTAGACTTAATAGTAGTAGCTACTAAGAAATATAAACTACTTTTATAAAACTAAATAAAAGTAAGAAAGAAGTGCTTAATACTTTTAGTAATTAGTATACTTATTTCTAGTATTTAAATAGTGTAAAGAGTGTGCTTAGGTTATATTATTTTAATACTAAGCCTAAATCTAACTAAAGCCTTTAACAACATTTCTTATAAACACTTACTATATATTCTAAGGAAGAAGAGACTACTAGAATAAATAATTTATTTTATATAAAGCTTTTTAACTACTTAATAAACGCATATTACATTCCTTAAATATTAAAGTAAATAGATTTAAATATAAATAGGTATCCTATAGGGATCCTTACTTTTACTAATTTTATTTCTTTTTTTTATATTAGAGCTTCTAGAGGAGTTTTAGTGATTAAATAATAATATACTAATATTTAATTTTATTAATAATATAAACTTTATCTTATAGGGAAACTCTGCTATTAAGAACTACTAACGCCTAATAGCTATATATAATTAATATATAGCGTAAATAAAACACTATAAAGCTATATTTACGTTAGAGAAATACTAGCTTATATACTTTACTAGAAAAAGACGCTATAATAGTATAGACTTAGTATTAATTATATAAATTACTAGCTATAAAGCTACTCTTTAAAGCTTAAGTATATATATATTTAGAGTTTAAGTAAACCTAAAGCTCTAATAGAAAGAATATATTTATAAAATAGTAAAAAGGATATAGCAGTTTTTAAAATTATATTATAAATTACTATATTAATATAAAGCCTGTTTATAAGACGTTTATGCTTTTTATATATAGTAATTATCCGCCTAATAATGCTCTACAGTGCCTAGATATAGAGAACTTATAATAATAGTAATTTAATAGTAAAGAATCTTATCCGGCCGCTTTAGAAGACCTAAAACTAGTATCTTCATAAAATAATAGAGGTATATAAAAGAATACTAATAGTAACTATTAAGAGAGAAATAGTAGTTCTATTAATTACATTTTATATAAATACTATAGCTCTCTAGAGAACTCTAGACACTAGCTAAGATCTAATAGAAAAAAAGATAGTAAATACTTTAAACAACATCTAGGTATTACTAGTAAGTTAATAGTAAACTATAATATAACCACTAACTCCACTAGAAAAGCTTTAAAACTAGGTAAAAGAATATAAGAAAGAAGTCTTAGCTTATTCTATAAGAAAAAACTCTAGAAATTACTAATACTAGCAGGGATAGAGATATATAGAGGAATTATAAGTATATTATATTAGTAGCTATTAATACTACTAGCGCATAGCTACTTTTATTTTAAAATAAATAAATATAAAGTAATAACACTAATAATAAAGCGCAGTGAAAGAATAAATAATATCTATTTAGTATATTCTATAAAAAATATTTATAATCTTATTCTATAAAAGACTCTTAAAGGCAGAAGCTACTGCCTTGCTTTTATTATATATAAAAATCCTTAGCCTTAATACCTAGCTAGTAAAAATAGGGGTCTTAAATAAATTTTTATAGGATAACTATAGCTAGCTAGTATAAACTATATACTATACTCTTTTTTACTATCTTAAACTAAAAAGAACTAAACTAATAGCATTATTCTTATTAGAATAATTGGAAAGAATACTAAGCTAGAGAGATAATACTTAAGTAGTAGTAAAATAGTTTATAAGGACAAAATTACTTACTTAGTTTTAAGTAATAAAAGTAATTAATATTAAGAAAATAAACAACTTCCGCCTATTCTAGAGCATAGACAATTAGTAGGAGACAGAAAAAAAGAGTAAAAAAAAAAAAGAAAATAAGATTATCTATAAAACATAAGTATAATAGCTAAAATTATAAACTATATAAAAGATAAAAAGATAGAAAAGAAGTATTATAATAGTAGAGCACTAACACCCCTCTAGTATAGCATATTAATAAGTTTTCTTATTAATAAGTTTTTTTTATAAAAGGAATTAGTCTATATAGACTCATTAAAGAGACCAAATCAGGCAGTAAATAAAAATAATAATAATAATATTATAACTAGTTATACTAGCTATAATTTAGTATAAAGCTTAAAGTATAATTACCTTACACTTAGATTATATACTACTTTATTTAAAGATAAGCTTTTATATATATATATATATATTTTAGTATAGTTAAAATAGAGCTAACTTATTTTATTAATTTATATTTATACTATAATATATAAAAACTAAGCTTATTATTATATTATACTAAAATTTTTCTAACTTAGCTAGATAATAGTAACATAATATTAAAATTAAGTTATGTAATTAACTTAAGTATTTAATTTACTAATAACTATACCTAAAAAATTAATTACATAACTATATTAAGTTATTAGTTTATTAATTATATAATTTCTACTAAAAAGCTTTATAGTAGTAAATAATTAAAACTTTAAGTAATAGCCTATATAAGCTCTATATAATAGGCCTTAAAAGTAACTTAATAAATAACTAAAAAATCTATAGTAATAGGTAATATACTTACTAAATTAAAAGAAAG
This sequence comes from Zopfia rhizophila CBS 207.26, assembly GCA_010093925.1. Lineage (NCBI taxonomy): Eukaryota > Fungi > Ascomycota > Dothideomycetes > Zopfiaceae > Zopfia > Zopfia rhizophila. Next base: position 280,570 of record ML994621.1, read on the forward strand.
CTATAAAAGCTTTAGTAAATACTTTTTTAAACTATTTTTTCTTTACTAGAAAATCTAACTTTTGTAAGTACTACTAGTCTATTTTTTTTATACTAGAAAATTAACTAATTATTTTACTCTACTAGAGGCTAGAAGTACTATATATATATATATAAAAATAAATAAATTAAAACCATAAGAAAGCTCTTTATACTAGAAATAAGAGTTAATTCTAAAATAATAGCTACTAGTAATAACTATATACTTATTTCTAAGTTACTTAAATGTACTGCTATATACTATTTTAATAATATAATTAGAGAAAACTATACTATTAAAAAGCTCTATATTTAAGTATAATATAATAAAAAACTTTTTATAGCTACTACTAAGAATACTATCTAAAAAATTAATATTTATAAGTTTTAAAAAATAGAGATTACGCTTTCTACTCTAATAACTTTTAATTAAGTAATAATTATTAATAAGTTAGAGTATAGTTATTTTAAAGTACTTATATATTATAACTATATTAATATACTAGAAAAAGTACTTAATATAGCTAAAACTAAGCTTAATAAAGCTAGAAATAAGCTTATTAAACTTTATTAGCTATTAAATAACATACTAAAGTGCATAGTAGATTAAGAAAATAAAATTAAAATACTAAAAGTATAAATAAAGAAACTTATGTATAATATACACTTTTTTTTTTAATAAAAGCTAGTTTAGTATTATTATTAATACTAGTAAAAAAACGCACTTTATAGTTCTATTATAAATCTCTTAGAATTAAGCTAGTTATATAGCTATAAAACTTAATAATAGTTCTAATAAAAAAGATTTTAGTAACTAAACTTTTTAAGTTTTATTTTACATACTAGCTACTCTACTAGCTATGTTTACTATAAGTAGTTATTAAAATAATAGCTACTTAGCCTAATTTTCTAATTTACTAATACTTAAAAATAGTAAAAATATTACCTTTAATAAATAGAGAAATATTCTAAAGAATAAAGTACATACTAACTAAGTATAATGACCCGTTACATGACACACTTATAGGAAGCGTTACTACGCGTTATCGCGTCGTCATATTACACATAACGTTACTAGTCACGTACTACGCTTTCACATGCACCCTGAGAGCGCTCTATAAAAGCCTCACCTCTCTCTCTTTTTCCACTCTTTCTTCTTTTCTCTTCTTCATACTAGAGTAGCTGCAATACAGCGCCTTATTGCTCACAACCACTTGCAATTACCTATAGGTTCATGCTGGCCGTAACATTACTCTAGTATCTCCCTTTCTTTAGCCTGAGAAGGCGACATAATATCAGTCAAACCAAGTGCTCAAACGTAGTTTGCAGCACCGACGACTTTTCTCCTTTTCAAGTCCTACCGTGATAGGCAACCCCAATTGCACTACGAGGTAGTGTAACGAAGCCCTGGATTAGCAGGCAAGAGTAATTAACCTACGACAGGCTCTCATCGCATTTAAATCTCTAGTCATCTCCAAAAAGCAGCAAGCGGCTGGCTCTAGGAGCTCTCACCACAATACTTTCTCCAGTCATCTCCAAAAAGCAGCAAGCGGCTGGCTCTAGGAGCTCTCACCACAATACTCTCTCTAGTCATCTCCAGATAACGGACCTTCTGGAGCTCTCACTAAGACACCTATTCACCAGCTAGTCCTCAGGAGACGCACTTCCTGCAGGCTCTCATCGAAACGACGACGACTAATAACCTCCTGACAAGTGTCATTACGTCTGCAGTGTACAGGCAGCTAATAGACACACGTACAATCTTAGCGCGCATTACGAGGCCGCTGAGTGAAGAGAAAGAAGTAAGAGCTAGGAAGCCAAGCACTACTAGCACTACCCAGTTATAAACCAAGTTAGAACAATCTGTACCTCCAGGCCTACTGCTTGCAAGCCCGCTGAGTTATAGTAGCCATCAGGTTACTTTATGCAGTTGAAAACATTAAATCTCATAGTAATTCCTGTGAACTCTGTAGTAGTGCAAGGCAAGAATAAAATGGTAAAAGCGACAGCCCTAAAGCTAAGGGCCTTCTCAAGCATCAGCATTAATAACAACATTACCCTTTATCCAGAGGACACCCCACATCACTTCTATATATCAACAAAAGAGCTTGAAGACGACCGACGAGGTAAACTCAGACGTCTAGAAAAGCAAGCAAGAGACAAGAGCATCCCCATAACCATTAAGAAGCGTACTAAGGATGGAGAAACGCTTACCACCGACATCGCCACATAGACCAAAATAGACCCGATAGAGATTGCCAACGAGCTTCATGAGCAAATTCTCTACATTAAAGCACTAGAATAGCAGGCTGACACTTTATTCCGCATTGCCAATGATGCCCTACATGCTGAGAGTGAGATTACAGAAGCTCTATACCCATCCAGAGTGGAGACTTAAGCAGAGAAGGCTGTGAAAGCTTAACAGCAGCCAAAGCCAATTCAACCACTAGAAAAAGAAGAAGCAATCTCTGAGGCTGATGAAACTCCGTTGCAGCCTACCAAGCAACAATAGACACGCCAGAATGCCAGGTTCCCTTCCCTTTAAGGAGAATCAAGCCCTGCCCTATATCGTACACTAGGTGCAACTAATTAATAACTAAGAACCCCAGGATTAGTATACGCCACCCAGCTAAGTGTCTCCTAAGGCAAGAGGTCTGCCAAATTCCCTAACCCACCTATTCTCAACGACGGCGTCAATTTGACCTTTAAGAATTAGAACAAGCAGATAAGAAACAAGCTTAGGCTTAATGCTGACTGGTATAAATGCAATAATCCAAACGCTACGGAGGCAGCGTGAGTGGCTTACATCCAGACTTATATCACCAACAAAGCCAGCAATTTTCTTAACCCTTTCCTAGACGCTAGAAAAGACCGAGAAGAAGATGTTACTGTGGAAGAAGTAATATAGTACCTTTAGAGCGTCTGTAAGGACCCTGACTAACACATCAAGGCGCAACAAGAGCTTAGGTCTCTTAGAATAAAGCCGTCTAACAATTTCAACCAGTTCCTAGTAAACTTCATACAGCTAGCCAATCTCGTCAGGACGCCACAAGATTAGTAGAAGGAAAATCTTTATAAGATACTATACAGCAAGCTACGCACACACATAGAAAGCAAATACGCCTAAAAATACTACACCTTTAAGATGTATTATAATAAGGCTTAGCACATAGTATAAAAACTAACCTAATCTAACCGTAAGCATATAAAGCATAGAGTGCTGTTTCAAGCTAAGAGAAACCTATTAAGAAGTGTCAAAAAAAGCAAACCCATACCTACTCTTAATATCAAACTAGTAATTACTCTAGCCTTATTTACTAAATAAACTTACTATAGCTATAATAAACCTAGTTATCTCTCACACAATTACTTAATGCCTAAGAGAATTAAGAATAAAGCAGTTAATTAAAAAGAGTATATTAAATACTTAGACAACGTCCTAGAGCCTACTAAAAGCTTAGAAAATAAATTACTCTAGGTAAAGTCTCCTGCCTAGAGACCCCTACTAGAGTATTTAATATACCTATATAGCTAAGCAATATAATTAATAGTCTTGTTTTTATAATAAAGTATTAAATTACTCTTAATAGCATGGTAATTAATATCTCTAGATTACTAGATATAAGAGCTAGAGGTATAGTTTTTGTTTATTTTTAACTCTATTAGGTTATTAAAAAGCGTCTTAAGCCTATATTCTATTATTTATATAAAAGCATTCCTATAGCAGGGCACAATAATTAATAAATAAATATTATTAATTAGTTCTTTTTAGCCTAGCTATTAATTAATAAGTGTTATATTACTATATAGTTTATTTTTTACGACACTAGGCGTCATGACCTGATTATAGACTGAAAATAGTTTAAATTAATAAAAGTAATACTAGACTCTATTAACTAATAAATAATCTAGCTAAATAATACTAAAATTAATGCTAAACATAATATTATAATATCTTATAGTATGTTTATAAAGCCTATAATTAATATAATATACTAAAAACATACTAATAGGCAAAATAAGCTACTAGAAGTAGTAACTATTAAATTTTTACTAAAGCAGTAAATTTTTATTACGCTTTTATAAAAATAATAAGCTTTTATTATATTTACGCTAATATATACCTTATAGTAAATAAATTAGCGTAATAATTTATATAAGATAAATAAGTAATTATACTCTCTACTACCTATTAAAACTCTATTAATAATTAGAAGGAAACGAACCAGCGTTATATAATATAATAGAATAGAAATTAATCTTACTTTATTTAAAAAACAATTGTTTCTATATAGCACTAAAGGAAAAGGTGTAGTAATTAAAATAACTAGCTTATATAAAATTAATTAGCTTATTAATAACTAATATTAAGAAAACGTACTAAAGGACGATGCTAAGGAGTTATAAGAGCTTATTAAGAAAAAGCTTTTTATAATTTAAAGTAATTTAGATTAAGTATTTTTATAAGTAGTGTCTGATACCTTATTATTATATTATAATAATATTAACTATAACATTATCTTAAAAGAAAATACTAGTAAAAAGCTTTTTTTAAACTCTTTTTATAATATATTATTTAAGTAGCTAGAGTTTATTAAAGTTTATCTTTAAAACTATTTATAAAAAAGCTTTATTATTCTAAGTAATGTCTCTTTTATTATATTAGTATTTTTTACTAAAAAGCTAAAAAAAAATAGCGCTTTTATATCAACTATTAGAAGCTTAATATAATTACTAAAAAAAACTATTATTTATTTTCTTTTATTAAAGAGATCTTAGTTTGGTTTTTTTGTGTATATATTTTTACCTAATTAGATATCAGATAAGTATTTTATTATATTTAGTTAAAAAAATTAGTAAAAGATTTTAATATATTCTAAATAAAATATAGCTTTTATAAATACTATGTATTACTATTTAACCTCTATAATAAACCTATTTCCTTTTAATAATATATTAATAACATTCTATTTAACTACCTTAACGACTTTTGTACTGTCTTTATGGATAATATTTTTATTTACTTTAAAAACCCGTTAAAGTATAATATATACGTCTGTAAGGTTCTTAACTAACTAAATAAAACTAGCTTATAAATAGATATTTATAAAAGCAAGTTTAGTATTATGTTTATAAAATTCCTTAAATTTATTATTAGTATATTAAGAATTGTTATGGATTTAAAAAAGATTACTATTATTAAAAACTAGAAGCTACTAATAACGCTTAAAGGAGTATAATTTTTTTTAACTTCTATAATTTTTACAAACCCTTTCTAAAAGACTATAGATAAATTATTAGATTTTTTATTAAGCTTATATAAAAAGGTATATGGTATCTACTAAGTAATGTTAAGTTCTATACTTTTAAGAATACTAAAGCTTTAGTACTTTTAGGGAGTATTCTAGCTTACTATTTATCTTTCTATTAAATATAAATTAAGACTAATATAAGTAATAGAGTTCTTACTAATGTAATAAGCTAAAAGTAAAATAATAAAGCTTAAAAGTTTATAGTTTTCTTTTTAACAGTTATATAGGAAGCAGAGATGAGGTATAAAATCTATAATAAAAAAATACTTATAGTAATACAAGAACTAGAGATATAGTAGTTATAGTTAATAGGTTTATAAATAATGCTTTTTATAGTAATTATAAACTATTACACTCTAGAATACTTTAGTACTAAGTATTTACTTAATTAATAATAAGCTTAATAAATAAACACTTTTACTAATTATTATTTCTGTATTATTTATTAGCCTAAATTAGCTAATATAATAGCAGATGCCCTTATACATAAGTATAAAAATCTTAAGACTTAGAAAATAAAGGATATTACTATATATACGTAAATTTTTATTAATCTAGTAATAGCTATTACTTTTTTTAATTTAGTATTTATACTTATAGATATTGTTTCCCTTATTCTAGATAATAAAATACTAATAACTAAGAATAAAGAGAATTATAAGACTCTTACTTAAGATTAGACTTTATATAAGCTTATAGACGCTATTTTAGAAGCTAATTACTCTAGTAATACCCTTCAGCCTTATAAAAAGCTAGTAGAGTAAAATAAGTAGAATTAGAAGCTAAAAAAAGACTTACTAACTTAATAAGAAAAGCTTATAGTCTCTAATACTAATAATATAAGAATATATCTTATTAAAGAGATTTATACTCACTAGGTTATAGCTTATTTAAAAAGAAAAAAAAACTAAATAGCTATTTTTATTCTAATACTACTAGCTAAATCTACTGTCTAATATTAATATATATATTACTAATTATAGAACCTGCTGCCGTGTATATGTTTTATGTAATAAAACTCTAAATTTATTATATTCTTTACTAATAAGCGAGCGCTGTTGGTAGTATATCTTTTTTAATTTTAAGGCATTTCTAAAAAATAAAAAGAGGTATAATAATACTTTTATAGTTATTAATTACTTAAATAAATAAATATTCTTACTACTTTATATAAAAAAAATTACTATATTAAAAGTAGTTTAGTTATATTATAAATACATCTAGCGTATCTATAGCCTGCTTAAGATAATAATATTAGATTAAAACCTTTAATTTATCTCTATATTTATAAATAAACTTTGTAAGCTTACTAGCGTAAAATAAAAACTTTCTATAGCCTATTATCTATAAACTAATAAAAATATAAAAATCTTTAATTAGTATATTAACTAAAGACTAAGATTATTTATTAATTACTATTAAAATAACTAGTTAGATCTGTTACTCTTTATAGATTTTACTTAAGCTATTTTATCTTATAAATCTATAGATCTATTACTATATAAGATAAAGCTTAGTTATAAATTTTATTTACATTTTAACTAGTATAAGCGTATATATAAATTACTTATAATTTATAAATAGCTTATTTATAAAAAAGCTCAGGCTTTTACCTTTAGAGCTTATAAAATAGTTAAATAGGTATATAATAACCTAGTAAAAGCTTAAGCTTATTAAATAAAACAGGTAAATAAGCACCGTTATAAGCTAGATTTTAAAGTTAGAAATTAAGTATATATTATTAGAAAAGAGTAAACAACTAATCGCCCTAGCGCTAAGCTTAATTTTTAAATAATAAAACTATATTCTATTACTAATATAAAAAAATACTCCTATATTATCAACCTACCTACTTATATGAAAATATTAAAAAAAATTTATACTAATTATTTATATAAGGACTCTAGTAACTCTTTATTTAGCTAAAATAAAATACTTAATAACTCTATTAAGATTAATAGTAAGCTAGAGTATAAAGTTAATTAAATTCTTATAAACCGCATTTATAAAAGCGTTTTATAATATAAAACTAACTAAGTAGATTATAACTCTAATAATATATAGTATAACATAAAAGGTTTTATTAATACATTATATAAAGTATAGAACTTTTATAAGTAGTATTTAGATTATACTAGATTATCTATACAACTAGAAAACTACCTAAGAGCTTATTAATAAGAAGAGATGCTAAAATTAATAAATAAAGATAATTTAACAACCCAAAAAAACAAACAGGTAAAGATAAGAAGGAAGAAGTAATATAAAGGTAAATAGTTTATAATTTTACTTTACTTTTTACTAATTTTTATAACAGAATTAAGAATAATTCTACTTTCTTTTAGAGGGAGATAATATAATGACTTGTTATATAACATATTTATAGAAAGCATTACTATACGTTATTATGTTATTATATTATATATAATATTACTAGTTATATACTACGCTTTTATATGTATTTTAAGAGTACTTTATAAAAGCCTTATTTCTCTCTCTTTTTCTACTCTTTTTTTTTTCTTTTTTTTATACTAATATAGCTCTAATACAGCGCCTTATTACTTATAACTATTTATAATTATCTATAAATTCATACTAGCTGTAACACTAAGACTAGTTTATTAAAGTTAATAAATAAGGTACTTAAAAAAATATTATCTTTTATATATATACGTATATAAAGAGTCTTGCTAACTAATATTTCTTAATACTTATATATATAATAAAAGAGAGTAAGTAGCTAGTTAGCTACTAATATATAAAAAATTATTTAAAAAAAACGTATAGTAATTTATATAAAAAACTTAATACTTACTATAATTTTTAAAAGCTTTATTTTAAAAACTTTATTAATTTTATTATATTTTAAAGTAATTTCTTTTGCCTAGCTTAAAAACGTAGCTTACTTATAAACTAATAAGTAAAAGAATTTTATAAAAAGCTTTTAAATACTTTATGTATATAAATAGGTATTTACTAATAACAGTACTATAATTAGTATAATAAGTATATAAACTTAGCTTAAGATTTTACTAAAGAGTTAACTCTTAGTACTAAAAAAGCTACTAAGTAAATTAATAGAAAAATTAAAAAAACTTAACTACTATTAATTTAGTAGTTTTACTTAAGAGCTAAGTACTTAATTTATATAATAGCTATTACCATTCTACTAATATCTATCTTTAAGTTAGTTAGTTACTATAATTATAGAAAACTTAATTACTTTATAAAAAACTGCTAACTACTTATTTAAGCTATAGCTAAAGTAATTAAGTTTATAGATACTAATAAAAAGCTTTATATATTTTAAAATACTAGTAATAACAAAAAGTTTTAGCTTACTATAAAGAAACTATTAAAAAAAAGACTTATTTTAAAAAAAGGATTTTTTTTAAAGTTATTTTTTAAAGCTATTAACTAGTTTAACTTTTATTAACTACTATTTAGTAGACTAGCTTTTATGCTGTTTTATTATATCTTTATTAATAAACTAGCTATTAAGCTAAGTAGCTTTTTTAATACTAAAGCTAGTAGTTTTATTCTAGTATACTTAAAGTACATACATGTTATTAAAAATTAGCTTAAAATAAAACTTTATTAAATAAGATTTATTCTTTTAGCTAGCTATAATAGTAGACTAAATAAATAAATAAATAAATAAGTACTTTTAAGTTAACCTAGTACTAAATAACTACTACTTATTAACTTATTTTATTTTCTATAATATTAGCTATTATAATTTTATAATTAGCTATAAACTATTTAAAGATATAAGTACTTTAATTAACTATAAAAAGTAAATACTTAAATAGTTAAATAATAAGCTAATTAATTATAAGTATAATATTATTATTTTAATATAAAACTTATTAACTAAAATTAATTTCTTATACTAAGCTAATAAATATGATAATTTTATAGTATATTTATAAACTACTTTAGCACTTACTTTAGCATGTAGTATAGTAAAAAAATCTTAAGAAAATAAAATAATAGCTTTACCTATAATAGTAGCTAGATCTAAGTAAGTAAACTCTTTACTTTTAGTTTATTTTATATAAAAACTTTTTTAAAACAGGCTTTAAAATTAATACTATAGAAGCTATTACCTTTATAATATATATATAATAAAAGAAAACTATATTAAAGTATATTAATATCTATAAAATAGATAAGCTTAATTAGAACTATAGAAATAAGCTTAATTTACTAAACTTAAAGCCCTTTTTTTAAAAATTTAAAAATCTTTTATTAAAGGCTTTACTAAAAAGACTCTATTAATTAAATAAAAATCTTATAAAAAAAAGAAACTTTAGTAACTTATTAAGTAAAAGCTATTCTATTCTAGCTATATTAATATAACTTAAATTTATTTCTTAAAAAAAAACTTAGACATGCTATTTCTACATTATAAAAATATTAACTATAATATTAAACTAATAGCTAAAAATATGCTAATATTAAGTTTATTATATAATATATTTTTTAAATAGCTATAGCTTATTAAAACCTATTTAAATAACTATTTTTAATAAAATATTATTACTTATAGTAATACTTTACATATTTTCTTAGTACTATTTATTAAAAAGTTTAAAAAAAAATAATACTTTTATGTTAATTACTATAAGTGTGACGGCTTATTATATGCTATAGTTATATAAAATATTTTATATATAAGTTATTTATTACGCTCATAAGTCACGTGCTATGCTTTTATATATATTTTAAAAATACTTTATAAAAGCCTTATCTCTCTCCCTTTTTCTATACTTTCTTTTTTTCTTTTCTTTATACTAGAGTAGTTTTAATACAGCGTTTTATTACTTATAACTACTTATAATTACCTATAAATTTATACTAGCTATAATATTACTTTAATATTATCTCTTTTTTAGCTTATAAAGGGTAGTATAATATTAGTTAAACTAAGTACTTAAATATAGTTTATAGTACTAATAACTTTCTTACTCTTTTTAAGTCCTATTATAATAGGCAACCTTAATTATACTATAAAATAGTATAATAAAGCTTTAGATTAATAAGTAAGAGTAATTAATCTATAATAAACTCTTATTATATTTAAATCTCTAGTTATCTCTAAAAAGTAGTATATAGCTGGCTTTAGAAGCTCTTATTATAATATACTCTCTAGTTATTTTAGATAATAGATCTTTTAAAACTCTTACTAAGATACTTACTTATTTCTAGTTATTTCTAGATAATAAATCTTTTAGAGCTTTTATTACGGTATTTATTTACTAATTATCCTTAAAAAACGTACTTTCTATAGGCTTTTATTATTATTATAATAATAATAATAATAATAATAATAATAATAATAACCTATTAATAAGCGCTATTATGCTAATTTAGTATTTAATAATAATATATAAATAAGCGTTACTATATCTACAGCGTATAGATAATTAGTATATATATATAAATAATCTTAATACATATTATAAGGTAATTAAGTAAAA
>ML994621.1:291406-351406 GCA_010093925.1 Zopfia rhizophila CBS 207.26
GCGAAAGTGTACGTGGGACTCTCACGAGATATTTTCGGAACGGAGAGAGAGAAAAAGGTGAGAAAGAAGAAAAGAGAAGAAGTATGATCTCATCGAGATTATGTCGCGGAATAACGAGCGTTGATGAACACTAACGGATATCCAAGTACGACCGGCATTGTCCATCGCATATGATTAGAATTCTAATAATCAAGAATAATGAATTGATGTGATCCGCATACTATGTCTCGTCCCGAATTAGGAGATATTTTTCTTCTTTTGGATTATAAGATTATACAGATGATAATGAATCGTCCGATATTATCTCAAAATAATCAAAATCTCTAATGAAGAAAGAAAAAAAGAAAAAGATCATCAATTCAATCGAAATCAATTATAATTTGAAAATATCGGAAGAGATGAATTCAGAAATGAAATTTATTTTCATCTCGAAGATATTAGAATGAGAATCATATATTTCATAATAATCATTATATCTTATTTCATAATCAGATGATAAAATCCCGAAATTATATTTCTTAAATGAATATTTCGAATAATCGTTAGAGATAATCCAGATAAAATTAAATATATCATTATAATTATCTATTATAAATAAATAGGAATCATATGAAAAATTATCAATATCCCTATAAAAATAAAAAATAAATGAAAAGATTTATAGATTTGAATGGAATAATCAATAAAAATTTGAGAAAATAATTATATATTTTTATTATATTCCACAGGAATCCCATTTCTTATTATAATAATAATTATAATTATGAATTTTTCCGAAAATCGAGATCCCATCAATGAAAATGAGAAAATAGAAATAAAATAAAATATAATGATATCTCAAATGTCCTTAATGATATTCCAAATTATAAAAATTAATATATTTCATTGAATTATCGATAATATTGAGTCGTCCGAATATTTATTTTCGGATTTCTATATTTAATAAGATTGAATTAAATATTGATCCATCATGATCATTAGCACGTGACTAGTAACGTCATGTGTAACACGACGACGCGACAACGCGTAGTAACGCTTCCCGTGAGTGTGTCATGTGACGGGTCGTCACATCACCCCCCTCCAAAAGAGAGTGGAATCGTCCTCGATTCCGTTGCAAAAATTAGCAAAAAGCAAAGCAAAATTACAGACTATTTGCCTCCACATTACTTCTTCCTTCTTGTCTTTACCTGTTTGCCTTTTTGGGCTGCTAAATTGTCTTCGTCCGTCGGTTCCAGCATCTCTCCTCGTTGATAAGCTCTCAGCCAGTCTTCTAGTCGTACAGGCGGTCCAGCATGATCTGGATACTGCTCGTGGAAGTCCTGTACTTTGTGTGGTGCGCCGATAAAACTTCTTGCGTTATACCATGTATCATCAGGGTCATAGCCTGCCCAGTTGGTCTTGTACTGCAGGACGCCTTTGTGGATGCGGCTCGCGAGGATTCGATCAACTTCGTACTCTGGCTTACCATTAATCTCGATGGGGTCATCAGGTGCCTTGTCTTGGCCAGGTAGGGGGTTGCCAGGGTCCTTGCGTAGACGATCAGCATGAAAAACGTTCGACATCTTCATGTGAGCAGGCAGGTCGACAACGTAGGAGTGTCCTTTCATGCCAGTAATAGGGTGTGGCCCTGCCATTTGAAGATCGAGCTTGGCGCTAGGGCGATCGGTCGTCCATCCTTTTCTGGTAATATACACTTGGTCTCCGACTTTGAAATCTGGCTTGCGACGGTGCTTGTTTGCCTGCTTTATTTGACGAGCTTGAGCTTTTGCCAGGTTGTCACGTGCCCATTCAACTGCTTCATGAGCTCTGGAGGCAAAAGCCTGAGCTTCCTCGCGAGTGAGCTGTTCGCGAACTGTAGGTGATTTATGTGTACGCTCGCGCCAGTCGAAATGCAGACGGGGTTTGTAGCCAAGCTCTATCTCGTACGGCGATAGACCTGTGGATTCATGAGGTAAGATAGCTTGAGCGAAATCCATGGAGGGTAGCAGGTCTAACCAGTTGTCTTAGTAGTGATTGACGAATGGTCTCAGTCTTTGGTTGACATACTAATTAAAGATCTCCGTGTTTCCATCAGTTTGTGGATGATAGGCTGTAGAGAGCTTTTGCTTTACGCCAGTAAGCTTGCAGAGTTTATTCATAAATGCGGAGATAGTAGTCAGCAAGGGTGTCTACCCATCAAGCTTACTGTTAATTAAGCAGACGCTTAGTACTAAAGTATTTTAGGGCGCGATGGTCTGTAATCACCATAAAAGGCGTTGCTTGTAGACCTACTAACTGTGACCGCCATGCCTCTAGTCCTCGTATTACTACAAGCATCTCTTTATCATGGATTTCGTACCTCATCTCTGCTTCCTGCATGACTCTTGAAAAGAAAGCTACAGGCTTCCAAGCCCCGTCGTCTTGCTTTTGGCTTATTACACCAGCAAGAACCCCATCGCTTGCATCGGTCTCGATTCATGTCTAACGGAAGGGTGAATAGTGAGCTAGAATGCTTCCTGAAAGTACTAAAGCTTTAGCATCCTCAAAAGCGTGGAGCTCGGCATCGCCTAGCAGGTGCTATACGCCTTTTTGTGTGAGCTTAGTAAGAGGTCTGATAATCCGTCTATAGTCTTTCAGAAAGGGTCTATAAAAATTGCAGAAGCTAAGAAAGAATTGTACTCCTTTAAACGTTATTAGTGGCTTCTAGTCTTTAATAATAGCAACCTTTTCTGAATCCATAGCGATTCCTGACGTACTAATAATAAATCCAAGGAATTTTATGGACGTGACGTTGAACTCGCTTTTACGAATATCCACTTACAGGCTAGCTTTACCTAGTCGTTTAAGAACCTTACGGACGTGCACATCATGCTCTAGCGGGTCTTCAGAGTAAATGAGAATATCGTTTATAAAGGCGGTGCAAAAGTCGTCAAGGTAGTCGAATAAAACGTTATTAATATATCGTTGGAAGGAGATAGGCCCATTACAGAGGCTAAATAGTAGTACGCGGTATTTATAGGAGCCATACCTTATTCAGAACGTGGTAAGATCCTCCACTAATTCTTTTAACTGAATGTGATAGAATGCTTGCCTGATATCCAATCAGGTGAAGATGTGTGCACAGGAGAGCCGAGCCAAGGTCTCTTCAATAAAAGAAAGTAGGTAACGGTCTTTCTTAGTAATTATATTAAGCTTCTAATAGTCGACACAAAAGCGCTATTCTTCTCTAGACTTCTTGGCAAAAAGCACTGGTACAGTAAAAGGGGCGTCGCTTGGAATGATAAAGCCTTTTTATAGGTGATTTTAAAGGTAGGCTTTAACAAGCTCTAGCTGCTCGAGTGATATATTATAGAGAGGGCTTAAAGAAAGCTCTCTACTAGCATCTTCTTCTAAGATAATATCGTGGTCAACACTGTTATAATGTAGTGGCAAGGTGTCAAACACTGCTTACGAGAATACTTAATTCAAATCACTTTAGGCTATAGGGAGCTTCTCCTTGATAAGCTCTTATAGCTCCTCAGCGTCGTCCTTTAGTGCGTTCTCTTAACGTTAGTTGTTATTAAGCTAGTTAATCTCGTATAAGCTAGTTACTCTAATTACTATACCTTTTCTTTTGGCGCTATGTAGGAATGATTGTTCTTTAAGCAGAGCAAGATCGATTCCTGCTCCGCTACGTTACGTAGGGCCAGTTCATTTCCTTCTAATTATTGGCGGAGTTTTGACAGGTAATAGGGGGTATAGCTGCTCGTCCATCTTGCGTAGATTATCGTGCTGATCCATCTGCCATAAGGTACATATTAGCGTGAATATAACTGAAGGTTACTGCTTTTGTAAGAGCGTGATGGAAGCTTGCTGCTCTAGTAAGGGTTTGATAGTTGCTACCTCTAGCAGCTTGTCTCGCCTGTCAGCATCCTTTTAGTATGCTAGATCAATTGTAGGCCTCGTAAACGCACTATAAGGTATCATAATGTCGCGTTTAGCATCGATTTTAGCGTCGTCCGGCCAGACTATTTGTTGGTTGAGAGAGTCTAGCATTGCTTTTGTTGATTTGAACCATTTTCGGCCTATAATTAGGTCGTGACGCCTAGTGTTGCAAAAGATAAACTATGTGGTAGTACAACGCTCGTTAATCACCAGTTGGGCTAGAAAGAACTAATTGACTACACCCGTTTATCGATTATTGTGCCCTGCTACAGGAATGCTTTTATGTGAACGGTAGAACGTAGGCTTGAGACGCTCCTTAACAACTTAGTAGAGTCAAGAATAGACAAAGACTGTGCCTCCAGCTTCTATATCCAGCAACCCAGAGACATTGATTACCACGCCATCAAGAGCAATTCGACACTTCATTGTAAAAGCAGGACCACCAATTATGTCGCTTAAGCGTGTGGGTGCGCTGGTTGCTCTAATAGAGAACCCTAGACAGAAGACTTCACCTAGAGCGATTCGTTTTCCGAGCTTTCGACAGGCTCTAGGACGTCGTCTGAGTATTCGACGTACTCTTCCTAATCGACTGCTTTGTTCTTGATTCTCTTAGGCATCAAGCAATTGCGCGAGAGATGACCGGGTTTACCACAGCTATAGCAGGTTTGCCTGGTGAGCAAGGCTGGGGTAATTGCTGGTTTGACATCGAGAGCAGGCGCAGGTTTGCTCTTCTCGATACTTCTTGGTGGGCTTCTCTTGGCTTGGAGCAGCACTCTACGCTCTGTACGCTCACGATTGGATCGGGCTAGTCCTCGTGCCATGTGCTGAGCCTTGTTGCAATACATCTCAAAGGTGCAGTACTCCTGGGCGTATTTGCTTTCCATGTGCGTGCGTAGTTCGCTATACAGCATCTCATGAAGGTCCTCCTTCCACTGGTCTTGTGGCGTCCTGGCGAGATTGGCGAGCCGCATGAAGTTTGCTAGGAACTGGTTGAAATCGTCGGACGGCTTCATCCTAAGAGACCTGAGCTCTTGTCGCGCCTTGATGCGTTGGTCAGGGTCTTCAAAGACGCTCTGGAGGTACTGTATCACGTCTTCTACAGTAACGTCTTCTCCTAGGTCTTCTCTGGCGTCAAGAAAAGGATTAAGAAAATTGCTGGCTTTGCCGGCGATGCGGGTCTGGATGTAAGCCACTCGCGCTGCCTCCATAGCGTCCGGATCGTTGCATTCATACCAGTCAGCATTGAGCCTGAGCTTGTTTCTCATCTGCTTGTTCCAGTTCTTGAAGGTCGGGTTGACGCCGTCGTCGAGAATAGGCGGGTCAGGGAATTTGGCAGACCTCTTGCCCTGGGAGACACTTAGCTGGGTGGCGTACACTGATCCTGGGGTTCTTGGTTGTCGATTAGTTGCACCTGGCGTACGATATAGGGCAGGGCTTGATCCTCCGCGAAGAGAAGGGAACCTGGCATTCTGGCGTGTCTGTCGTTGCTTGGCAGGCTGCAACGGAGTTTCATCAGCCTCGGAGATTGCTTCTTCTTCTTCTTCCAGTGGTTGAATCGGCTTTGGCTGATGTCGAGCTTTCACAGCCTTCTCTGCTTGAGTCTCCACTTTGGATGGGCGCAGGGCTTCTGCAATCTCGCTCTCAGCATGTAGGGCATCATTAGCAATGTAGAACAAAGTGTCGGTCTGCTGCTCTAGTGCTTTGATATAGAGGATTTGCTCATGAAGCTCGTTAGCAATCTCTGTCGGATCCATTTCGACCCATGTGGCGATGTCGGTGGACAGCGTTTGTCCATCCTTAGTACGCTTCTTGATGGTTATAAGGATGCTCTTATCTCTTGCTTGCTTTTCCAGACGTCTGAGCTTGCCTCGTCGGTCGTCTTCAAGCTCTCTTGTCGATATATAGAGGTGAAGTGGGGTGTTCTCTGGATAAAGGGTAATGTCGTCATTGATGCTGATGCTTGGGAAGGCCCTCAGCTCCAGGGCGGTTGCTTTCACCATTTTGCCTTGCCTTGCACCACTGCAGAGTTCACAGGAATTACCACGAGGTTTAACGTTTTCAACTACACAAAGCAACCTGATGGCTACTATAACTCAGCAGGCTTGCAAGCAGGGGCCCGGGGGTGTAGATCGTCCTAACTCGGTTTACAACCGGGCAGTGCTAGCAGTGCTTGGCTTCCTAGCTCTTGCTCCTTCTTCTCCACTCAGCCGCCTCGTGACGCGCACTGAGATTGTTCTTGTGTGTATACTGGCCGTCTGCACGCTGCAGACGTAGTGACGCTTGTCTGTGGGTTGCTGTCGTCGTCGTCGTCGTCGTCGTCACGATGAGAGCCTGCAGGAAGTGCGTCTCCTGAGGATGATCAGTGAATAAGTGTCTTGGTGAGAGCTCCTAGAGCCAGCCGCTTGCTGCTTTTTGGAGGTGACCAGAGATTCAAGAGCGATGAGAGCCTGTCGTAGGTTGATCGCTTTTGCCTGCCAATCCAGGGCTTCGTTACACTGCCTTGTAGTGCAATTGGGGTTGCCTAGCACGGTAGGACTTGAAAAGAGTAAGAAAAGTCGTCGGTGCTGCAAACTACGTTTGAGCGCTCGGTTTGACTGATATTATGTCGCCTTCACAGGCCAAAAGAGGGAGATACTAGAGTAATGTCACGGCCAGCATGAACCTATAGGCAATCGCAAGTGGTTGCGAGCAATAAGGCGCTGTATTAGAGCTACTCTAGTATGAAGAAGAGAAAAGAAGAAAGAGTGGAAAAAGAGAGAGAGGCAAGGCTTTTATAGAGCACTCTCAGGGTGCATGTGAAAGCGTAGCACGTGACTAGTAACGTCATGTGTAACACGACGACGCGACAACGCGTAGTAACGCTTCCCGTAAGTGTGTCATGTGACGGGTCGTCACACTACCTATCTAAGCATTTTAAAAAATAAAGGGTCTACTAAATTCCTTAATTTATTTATTCTTAATAACAGTATTAATTTAACCTTTAAGAACTAAAATAAGTAGATAAAAAACAAGCTTAGGCTTAATACTAACTAGTATAAGTGTAATAATCTAGATACTATAGAAACAATATAAATTACTTATATTTAGACTTATATTATTAGTAAGATTAGTGACTTTCTTAACCCTTTTTTAGATACTAAAAAAGACTAAAAAGAAGATATTATTATAAAAGATATAATATAGTATCTCTAGAGTATTTTTAAAGACCTTAATTAATATATTAAGGCGTGATAAGAGCTTAGGTTTCTTAGAATAAAGCTTTCTAATAATTTTAACTAGTTTCTAGTAAACTTCATACAGCTTACTAATCTTACTAGGATATTATAAAACTAGTAAAAGAAAAATCTCTATAAGATACTATATAATAAGCTATATATATATATAGAAAGTAAATACGCTTAGGAGTATTATATTTTTAAGATATATTATAATAAGACTTAGTATATAGTATATAAACTAGCTTAATTTAATTATAAATATATAAAACATAAGATACTGCTTTAAGCTAGAGAAAGTTTATTAAAAAGTATAAAAAAAAATAAGCTTATACTAGTTCTTAATATTAAACTAGTAATTATTTTAGCTTTACTTATTAAATAATCTTATTATAATTATAGTAAATTTAGTTATCTCTTATATAATTACTTAACGCTTAAAAGAATTAAGAATAAAGTAATTAATTAAAAAGAGTATATTAAGTACTCAGATAATACTCTAAAATTAGATAAAAACTTAGAAAATAAATTACTTTAGATAAAGTTTTTTATCTAAAGTCTCTTATTAGAGTATTTAGTGTACTTATATAGCTAAGTAATATTATAATACTTAGTATAGTATTTACTAAGCTAGTAATTAACTTAATATACTAAGAGAATATTAATAAATAAAATAAGCTACTTAACACACCTACGCTAAAGAAAAATACTTTATAATATATTAATCTAATAATAATTAAAAAAAATACTAAAATCATAACCTAATCTATACTGTTATATAGGGATTCTTTTTTATATTATTTTATTTTCTAGAGTAAACTAATAGTAAGAATCGCGTCTATTATTAGTATATAATATTTAATATTACTAGAGAGCTCTTTTTAAAAGCTTAATTCTTAAAATAATTAAAATAATAAAGTTTTTAAATACTAAGTATAAATAACTAACTAAAAAACAAAAGAATTAGGTAAAAACTATTTAATATTTTATTTAAAAGGCTACTCTACTAGCTACTCTGGTTTAATAATATAATAGAATATTTCTATACTTATGCCGCTCTAAGAGTATATTATACTAAAGATAGAAATAATCTAAAATTCCAGACTACCTATAAGAGACTTAATAATAGATTCTTAATAAACTTAATAACTAAATAATAGTAATTAGATATATTTTAATAATAACTTACTAGAGAGTTTTAAATAGCATAATGCTTATAGCTTTTAATATAAGCTAATTAGTTTATACTTAGATTACTATCTAAGCACCATAAACTTAGGCTACTAGTAAGTTATTAGTCTTAAATAAACTTAAGTAAGACTTAACAAAACAGTAGAATATAAACCTAGTTAGTAAAAAACTAAGAAACTAATAATTATATAATATTAAATTATTACTAGGTTTACTTTTATAAGATATAGACAGCCTATTATCTTTAAAAAGGATATAAATAACGTGAAGTAATCTACTAGGTATAAAAGAAATTATAAGATATAATATATAATAATAGTAATAAATAGCTCTAAAGTGCTTACCTTTATAAAGTAAAGTCTTAGTAAATTTATATAATTTTATATATAAATAGTCTCTTTTAGGTATTTATGTGTAATAGGCTTTATAATAAAAGAAAAATTATACTCTTATTAATAATACTATTTATATAGCCTGAAAGGATGAATGTGTGTGTTAGTTTATTTAGAGTATAAATAATAGCACTACTAAAATAGACTTAAAAAGCAAATCAGAAAACTTATATATCTATAATATATAATAAAAAACTTAAGTAAGTAAGTTATAGTAACTCTATTATATAATATATAATATATATATTTTTTTAAATTACTACATACATCTACAGCCATGGACAGGAGATAGTAAAATATATTATTCTATATTATCTTTAGTTTATAAATATAAGAATAGCTTTACGAGATATAAAATCTGGTAAAATTAACTTCTAGTACTTTATAAAATTAGTAGAGAGTATAGCTAAACTTTTATATTAGCTTATATAAATAAATATTCTATTACAGTTCTTTCTAGCTATAAAACTACTTTATAGAATAAAGAATAGATAGGAAAGTGCCTGTAATAGATAGGTAAAATGCTATAGTTAGAGTTATAGACTTTTTTTACTCCATAAAAGATACTATAAGCAGCAAGAAAATAGGTCATATATAATAAACAAAAGAAATAGAGATTATTTTTCTTAAAAGTGGAGGTTAAATACCCTATAATAGGTTTTCCTTTATATAATTAAGTTTATAAAAGGTTTGTATGACATACTACTACCTAAATTAACATAAAAATAATAAATAAATAAATCTAATAATAACTATTACTAGTCTTAGTTTAGCTTTTATATTTTTAGTTATAGGCACTATTTTTCTTATTTTAGATAATATAGTATAATAAGTAATACTAATAGTAATTATAAGTAGTACTAGAGAAAAACTTAAGGCATTTATCTAAAATTAAGCTCTATATAAGCTTATAAACTATATTTTATAAATTAACTATTCTATTAACGCTCTCTAGCTTTATTATGTATTTATAAAGTACTATAAATAAGACTAAAAGCCTAACTAAGAACTTATTAATAATAAAAGATACTAGAACTAACGGATAAGGACAATCTAGTAGTTAAAAAAAGCAAAAAAAGAAAAAGAAAAAGAAGTAAGTAATATAGAAACTAAAAGTTTATATTTTACTTAATTTTTTTACTTATTTTACTATTTTCTTTTAGGATTGAGGACGATTTAATTTTTTTAAAGAGAAGTAATATAATAGCCTGTTATATATAAATTATCTATTACGCTTATAAGTTACGTGTTATGTATTTATATATATTTTAAAAATACTCTATAAAAGCCTTACCTCTCTCTCTTTTTCTATACTTTCTTTTTATTTTTTAATACTAGAATAGCTCTAATATAGTGTCTTATTACTCATAACTACTTATAATTACCTATAGATTTATACTAGCTATAATATTACTCTAATATTACCCCTTTTTTAGCCTGTAAAGGTAGTATAATATTAGTTAAATTAAGTACTTAAATATAGTTTATAATGCTGATAACTTTCTTACTTTTTTTAAATTCTATTATAATAGGTAATTCTAATTATACTATAAGATAATATAATAAAGCTCTAAATTAATAGGTAAGAGTAATTAACTTATAATAAGTTCTTATTATATTTAAATTTCTAGTTATCTTTAAAAAGTAGTATACGGCTGGTTCTAGGAGCTCTTACTATAATATACTTTCTAATTATTTTTAGATAATAAATCTTTTAGAGCTTTTACTAAGATATTTATTTATTTCTAGTTATTTCTAAATAATAAATCTTTTAGAGCTCTTATTAAAGTACTTATTTATTAATTATTTTTAAAAAATACACTTCCTATAGGCTCTTATTATTATTATTATTATAATAATAATAATAATAATAATAATAATAATAATAATAATAATAATAATAATAATAATAATAATAATAATAATAATAACCTATTAATAAGTGCTATTACGCTAATTTAGTATTTAATAATAATATATAAATAAGTATTACTAGGTTTGCAGCGTGTAGATAGCTAGTATATATATATAAATAATCTTAATACACGTTATAAAGTAACTAAGTAAAAAGAAAAAAAATAAGAGCTAGAAAACTAAGTACTACTAGTACTATCTAGTTATAAACTAAGTTAGGATAATTTATATCTCCAGGCTCCTACTTATAAGCCTGCTGAGTTATAATAGCTATTAAATTACTTTATATAATTAAAAATATTAAACCTTATAGTAATTTCTGTAAACTCTGTAGTAATATAAGGTAAAATAAAAATAAAATAGTAAAAGTAACCGCCCTAGAGCTAAAAGCCTTCTTAAGTATTAATATTAATAATAATATTATTCTTTACTTTAAGAACACTTTATATTACTTTTATATATTAATAAAAGAGCTTGAAAATGACTAATGAGGTAAACTTAAACGTTTAAAAAAATAAGTAAAAGATAAGAGTATCTCTATAACTATTAAAAAGTATATTAAGAATAGATAAATATTATTTATTAATATTACTATATAGACTAAAATAGACCTGATAGAGATTACTAATAAGCTTTATAAGTAAATTCTCTATATTAAAGCACTAGAGCAGTAGACTAACACTTTATTTTATATTATTAATAATACTTTATATACTAAGAGTGAGATTACAAAAGCCCTGCTTTTATCTAAAATAAAGACTTAAAAAAAATAAACTATAAAAGCTTAATATTAGCTAAAGCTAACTTAACCACTAAAAAAAGAAAAAAAAGAAGAAGAAGTAATTTCTAAGACTAATAGAATTCTATTATAGCCTACTAAGTAATAGCAGACACGCTAGAATGTTAGATTCTTTTTTCTTTATAAAAAATTAAGCTTTACTCTATATTATACGCCTAGTATACTTAAGTAATAAAAACTAATAACTTTAGAATTAGTATACGCTACCTATTTAAGTGTTTTATAAAATAAAAGGTTTACTAAATTTCTTAATCTATTTATTCTTAATAACAGCATTAATTTAACCTTTAAGAATTAAAATAAGTAAATAAAGAATAAGCTCAGGCTTAATGCCAACTAATATAAATATAATAATCCAGATACTATAGAAATAATATAAATTACTTATATTTAGACTTATATTATTAGTAAAGCTAGTGACTTTCTTAACCCTTTTCTAAACACTAAAAAAAACTAAGAAGAAGATATTACTATAAAAGACGTAATATAATATCTCTAGAGCGTCTTTAAAGACCCTAATTAACATATTAAAACATAATAAAAGCTTAGATTTCTTAAAATAAAGCCTTTTAATAATTTTAATTAGTTTTTAGTAAACTTTATATAGCTTACTAATCTCACCAGAACACTATAAAACTAGTAGAAGGAAAATCTTTATAAGATGCTATATAATAAGCTATATATATATATAGAAAATAAATATACCTAAAAATACTATACTTTTAAAATATATTATAATAAAACTTAGTATATGGCACGTAGACTAGCCTAATTTAATTATAAGTATATAAAATATAGAGTACTACTCTAAGCTAGAGAAAGCTTACTAAAAAGTATTAAAAAAAATAAGTCTATACTAGCTCTTAATATTAAACTAGTAATTATCCTAGCCTTACTTATTAAGTAATTCTGTTATAGTTATAGTAAACCTAGTTATCTCTTACATAATTTCTTAATATTTAAGAGAATTAAGAATAAAATAGTTGATTAAAAAGAGCATATTAAGTACTTAAATAATACCCTAAAACTAAATAAAAGCTTAGGGAATAAATTACTTTAGGTAAAGTTTTTTACTTAGAGTCCTCTACTAAAGCATCTAGTATACTTATATAGTTAAATAATATTATAATACTTAGTATGGTATTTACTAAGCTAGTAATTAACCTAATATACTAAGAAGATATTAATAAATAAGATAAGCTACTTAATGTATTTATATTAAGAAGAAACACTTTATAGTATATTAATCTAATAATAACTATTACTAGTCTTAGTTTAGTTTTTATACTTTTAGTTATAGATACTATCTCTCTTACTCTAGATAATATAGTATAATAAGTAATATTAGTAATACTAATAACACTAGTAATACTAATAGTAGTTATAAGTAATATTAAAAAGAAGCTTAAGGCACCTATCTAAAATTAAACTCTATATAAGCTTATAAACTATATTCTATAGATTAACTATTCTATTAACACTTTTTAGCTTTATTATAAGTTTATAAAGTACTATATATAGGACTAGAAGCCTAACTAAGAACCTATTAATAATAAGAGATACTAGAACCAACAGATAAGGACAATCTAGCAGTTAAAAAAAAATAAAGAGATAAGAAAAAAAAGAAGCAAGTAATATAGAAACTAAAAATCTATATTTTACTTTATTTTTTTACTTATTTTGCTATTTTCCTTCAGAATTGAAGACAATCCCACTCTTTTAAAGGGGGGTAATATAACGGCCTGTTATATACTATAGTTATATAAAGTATTTTATATATAAATTATCTATTATACTTATAAATTACGTATTATGCTTTTATATGTATTTTAAGAATACTTTATAAAAGCCTTATCTCTCTCTCTTTTTCTATACTTTTTTCTTTTCTTTTTTTTATACTAAAGTAGCTCTAATATAGCGTCTTATTACTTATAACTACTTATAATTACCTATAGATTCATGCTAGCTGTAATAATAAGCTTAATACTATTATAAAAAAAGACATTTATTTAATTTTATTAATTTAGAAAACTCTTATTTAACTAGCGTATATAAAAGTGTTTACTAAGCTTAATATATAATCAGTTTTCTATTATATATATTTAAATAAAAATATAAAGGATTTGATTATATTCTATACTTAGTATAAAAACTATAAGTACTATATATTACTATTTAGTTTTTATAATAGCCCTATTATATTCTAGTACTATATTAATAAGATATTTTATAACTTACTTAATAACTTCTATACTATCTATTTTAATAATATTCTAATCTATTTTAAAAATTTGCTATAATATGAAAAGCATATTACTTAAGTACTAAAACATTTCTAGAATATAAGCTTCTAAATAAATATTAAAAAGAGTAAGTTTACTATTACTAGAATAAAGTTTCTAGGCTTTATTATTAATATAAAAAGAATTTAAAAAAAACCCTAAAAAAGTTACTACTATATAAGAATAGTTAGTACTTATGTTAATTAAAAGCCTATAATTTTTTCTAAAATTCTGTAATTTCTATAAAACTTTTTTAAAAAACTATAAATATATTACTTAACTACTTATTAAGCTACTTAAAAAGAGTATATAGTATACTTTTAGTAAATATAAGCTAGTAGCCTTTTAGTAAGCTAAAAATTTAATACTATTAAATAATATTTTAGTTTACTACTTATTTTACTATTAAACACACATAGAAACAAACGTAAGTAATAAAGTTATTATAAAAATATTATTATAGCTCTAAAAAAATAGTTTTTAATAACTTATAGATTTTTACTTTAAAACTATAAGTGAGCTTTAAATAAACTATAATATATATAATAAAAAAATATTAGCTATAATTTATAGTCTTTAAAAATAGTATTTACAGCTGATAGGCTTATAAACTATAAAGTTATTTAGTATTCTAATTAACTATCACGTGTTAGAGTACTTCTTTATAAAGTAAAAACTTACTTCCTACTAAATATACTAAATAATAAGTATAGTAAACTATTACTTAATACTTATTTATTATTTTAGTATAATTAATATAGTAGCTAATGTACTCTTATATAAATAAAAGAAACTAAAGTGTAAGGATCCAGGCCAATAATGGCAATTAGATATAATAAAGTAAATTTAATAAAGAGTTAACTATATACGTTATAGAGACTTAATAGCTACCCTTACTAAGTCACTAAGATCACGTGGTTATACATAGAGTTAAAGCTAAGATAACTATTTTAGTTAACTATTTTAGACTCTAGCCTATTATATTATTTTCTTTCTTATAGACTAGGTAGGGGCTCTTTGGTGAACTGTTTACCTAAAGGCCTTTATAAATTTATCTTAAGTTCTATTTACTGTAGCTTCTCCTAAAGCTCTTATTAGTAGTTTATTAGTAGGAGTTTATGTTTATCTTTTTATAGAGGCGCTGTATACTCCTTTTAATAGTCTAATATTATTATATCTTCTAGCTAGCTTACTAGCTCTATAGTTATTAACATATAGCTTTTTTACTTTATTTTATACTATAGCTAGTAGCCTCGCCCTTATCTTATTTATATCTTAGTAATAATATTCTACACTACGTGCTCTTTATAGTTATCTATCTAAATTAATAGCAGTTAAAAGTCGTTTATAGGCTAGCTTAGTAATAGGTTATTACTTACTAGCTATAATCTGTTTATATAAAACGTTAGGTTTAGCTTTAGAGACGTATTTAGCTTTATAGTATATAAGCTAATTATATTTTCTATAGTGTATTTAGCATTCTTCTAGTCTAGCTTCTTATTTCCTTGTTTAGTAGAGAGTTAGTTACTAAGCTTTAGCTATACCTTATCTCTAATATATAATTATAGAGCTTTATTCTAATATTAGTTTATCTATCTTTTTTATTTTTACTATACCTTAGTTATGGTTATCTGTGTTAAGTTAATATACTTTTTTAACTTTCCTATAATTTCTCTAGCGCTAGCTTTTAGGTCTTAAGCTGTTATATTATATCTAGTTCTAATATCTACTTACAGTAGTTCTATATTATATCCGTGCTAAAAAAAGAATAGGCTTATTCCTATTAAAATAGCGTCTTTTTTTTTTACTATAATCTTAGCTATTAGGTAGAGCTTTACCTAGTTTACTTAGTCCCACACAATAAATACTTAAAGATAGGCCTTAACTATGCTATTTATTCTTTTTATTAAACTATCTATTTATAGATAAAACGCTATTAATAATCGCCTTTTAATTTATAAGATTTTATAAAGCTTAGTTTAGAACTTGCTAATAAATTAGCTGCCGCAATTAGATACTATAGCGTTAGAAATCTAATAATAAGTAATAATCTTATAGATAAAAGCTTATATTACTATCTTAATATCTATATTTAGAAGAGAATAGAGAGTTATATTCTTACTTAGTCTATTAGTAATTACCAGTAAGACCGTATAGCTATTACTTTCTAGTAATCTAGTTACAAAATCTATTAAGATCTTCTTCTAAATATAATTGGGAATAGATAACAGGCGTAATAGCCTTTACTAGTAATCTCTTTATAGCTTTATATAGCTATAAACATTATAGTTTTAAATATAACGCCGTATATGGTTTAATATTCCTGGCTAAAAGTAATCTCTTATTAACATTAAATAGATACTCTACTATCCTAGGTGTTCTATTACTTATAATAAATAAATCTAGTAGATAATTAATGTTTTTAATGGCTCTAAGTCAGGCACTTACTTTCTATTCTAATAATAAAAAGTCTTATTTTTATTAATTGTGTATTTAGCCAGCGAAACTTTTAGTTTAAGCTCTAGAAAAAATCTCTATTTCTAATTATAGAAGGCCTATACTACTCTTATGTATACTTTATTATCTAGTATTATATTATACTATTTTTATTTAAGCTTATTATAAGACTCCTAGGCATAAGACTTTTAGGCTTCGGTTATGCTATCTCTTATAATTATTAAAAAACTAATTTAAGTAGAGAAAGCTTATACTGCTTGTCTATTATCATTTAATTTAAGCTCTTTTTTTTAATATATAACTACTAGCTTTAGTAGCTAAATTATATGGCTTTTTAGTCTTTTATTATCTTCTCTACTTAAATAATTCTATTTATGTTTTGATAATGTATTAGCTTATATATTTTCTTTCTCTAGCTTATATTAAATCTTTATATTATATTAACTAAGGAATAACTACTAGCGCGTGTGTCTTTCGCTTAATTTTCAAAACCTTATAAAGTACTTAAAGTTCTTATAATTAGTAATAATCTAGAATTTTTTAATAGACTATAATTCAGCATCTTATGCCTCCAGGCAATGAATAATTATAAGGAGTTCTTTATTATGTATTTTGTAATTATACTCTATAGGTATATTCTTTTTTAAAAAGTATATATATAAATACAGCACGCTATTATTACTATATTATAAAAGAACTTCTCTAGTTATATAACTTAAAAAGTTAGCTTCTAAAATAGTCTCATAATCAAAATCAAATTAGGCTAGTACTAGTTCCGATATAAAGATTTCTTTTAGCTTATTAAATACTATTTGCTTTTTATTAGTCTATTAGAACAGCATGTTATTTATAAGTCTTATAAGTAGGGCAGCAATTTCTAAAAAAGACTTAATAAACTAATAATAGAAATTAGCGAATTTAAGAAAGCTTTTGATTTCTTTTACAGTTATTAAAGGCTACTACTTAATAATTACTTTTATTTTAATAGAATCCATTTAAATTCCTTACTTTACTTTAATAATAAACTCTAGATATTTTATGCTCTTAGTTTCGAATTTGTATTTCTTAATATCTAGATATAAACCTACGGCGCTAAGTTTCTCTAGTACTAGATTAATCTACCAGCAATAATCTTCTAGTAAGTCTAAAAAGTAAATAAGTATATTATTAAGAAAGACTAAATAGAACTTATTAAGATACTCCTGTAGGATCTAGTTTATATACTGCTAAAATATACTAAGAGCTTTTACTAGTCTAAAAGGTATAACTAGCTATTTAAAGAGTCTAAATCTTATATAAAAGGCCGTTAGCTATTTATCTTCTTTTATAATATAAATTTTATAAAAGGCTGCTAAAATGTTGAGCTTAGTATATTATCTTATCTTACTAATCTAGCTAAGCGTTTTATGGATTAGGAGAAGAGGATATTTATTTTTCTTAGAAATCTTATTAAGCACGCAGTAGTTAATGTAAAAGTAAAGGCCTTTACTAGACTTATATATAAATAGTATTAGAGCTATAGCTAGGGAGTTACTTACGTAAATAAAGCCCTTCTCTAGTAACAGCGTTAACTCTTTTTATAGTACTAGTAGTTCCTCTCTTAATATATTATACAGCAGTTCTTATAGGACCTTAGGGTCCTTTCTATTAATCTTTTTAAGTTTAATATAATAGTCTATTTTATGATCTTACAGTGGTGGGAGTTTGTCTACTTTCTTCTCTAGAAACAGCTTTAGATACTTCTAATAAGCCTTAAGAAGTAGTATTCTAGAATTCAGCTTTAGTTTAAACGCTAAGGCCTTTTAAATGTCTGCTAGTAATGCTATAAAGATGTATATCTTACTTATTCTTTTTAATCTATCTATTTACATTAAAAAAGTAGCTGCGCTAATCTCTATTAGCTCCTGCTAACACGATTTCTTCCCTTTCTTACTACAAACTCTTATTCTTAAAGTATGAATATAGAATGATTTCTTTGCTGGCGCGATTGTGACATTATTTTAGTTTATTTAAGGCCTGCCTAAAATAAGATCGAACCTAAGCACGTTGTTAATAACATATATATAGGCTCATTTAGTATATCCTTTAACATTAAGGTTAATTTGTGTAACCTGGATAACTCTTCTAGGTTTCCTATGTACTCTGATGATCCCCTGCAGGGCTATGTTGATACGCGCTAAATAGGCTTTAGCAGCAAAGACAGAGCTCACAAAACCATAGCATAAACACCCAGTATCAATCATTATGTATACGATATTCGTCTGGTTGATTAATGAGTGTATAGTAATAGGGTCTATGTCCATGTGTGTATTTCAGAACTTCCGTTATTCTCTTTATAATACCACCTTGCCCATTTCGGCTAGGGGCCCCTGCTCACGACTGTAAGCAAGGGCTATTCTTTCTCTAATACTTCTTCTTCTTCTCCTTTATCTCCGTCTTCTTTGTCTCTTTTATTAGCGTCTATTTGTCTAGCCTTTGCTAACACTATAGTAACTAGCGCGACTGATTTGCTCTTGCATGTTTATACTCATTCTTTATATGGCCGGGAGAACCGCATCGATAACAGAGGCCTTACTTACAGCGTCGGTCAAATTCCTTTTGGCTTACCTAGAGTATTCTAGATTAGTTATCCTATAGCTTCGCTGCCCCTACATGCGTGGGTGTCGCTTCCCAATCCATTAGTTCAGGCGTCAGTACGGATGGCGTTGTATAGATGGCCGTAGCGGTCCTACGGTTGCTTAATGTAATCTATATAAGGTTGTTGCTAACACGAATTACTTCCTAAGTGTACTCTTCGAAGCTCAGTGTTGCTGAAAGGGCTGCAATGTGCTTCCAGAGCTCTCCGTTCAATCCCCAGGTAAACATACTCTTCTTTACGTCTTCGTCCAGCCGATCACTTCCTACTAGCAGCAGCTCCTTATTGAACTCCATGTGGTATTCTCTTGCTGACTTCTTCTTCTATTTCATGCTTTGCAGCTTGTCTAGAGACTTTTGCCTTTGGTACTAATCTTCAAACTAGGAGTCCATAAACGCCCACATTGCTTTAAGGGTGGCATTGTTTCTTCAATTAGAGAGCCATAGGAGGACGGTTTGTGCTGCTCGTCCCTTCAAACGCTGAAAGAGATAGTCATAGAGGTTATATTTGGCAGCATGAAGTTCTCATAAATATTGTCTTCAAAGGAATGATTGCATTCTTTGCTTACTGAAGGTAATGACTGATTAAATACATAATAATCGATTAGGCAGTAACGATAGTACGAATCCTTGATGACTCACGTTGCCGTTGTGGCGGTGGTGCCTTGAGTTCTGCCTACGCTTAGCGCATGGTAGCAAGGTTGCCTATCGCGGTTTTGCCAACACTCCCTCTCAAGCTTGCGTACGATGCTTTTGGAGATGTCTTAATCATGCCTCTTCTTGTCAGGGTCGAGCCTGCAGTGATTGATAAATCGAAGATGCAATTCTAGACTAACAGCTTTGGTTAAGCCGTCTGCTACCATTTGATTGGTTGGCAGGTAGGGTGTGGTGATTCGTCCGCTTTATACCTGCTCTCGTACGTAGTAGTATTGTACGTCGATGTGCTTGCTACGCTTATGGAATTCAGAATTCTTGCCCAAAGCAATAGCGCTTTTATTGTCTGCGTGAATCTTGATGGATTTATGATGAAGTCCTAATTCAGTAAGCAGTTGCCTGAGCCAGATGACTTCTCTTGCGGCTTGACACATGGCCATGTATTCTGCTTCTATAGTCAATAAAGCGACTGTCAGCTGACGCTTTGAAGTCCAGCTAATAGGTCCTCCGTTCAGGGTAAAAATGTAGGCTCCTGTTGAGCGTCTGGTTGCAGAATCTTCAGTAAAGCTGGCATCTGTATACCCAGCAATTTTGTCGTTACTTTCTCCTCCGAATGTGATACAGTAATCGATCGTACTGCGCAGGTAGAAGAAGATCCTTTTGATTGCTTGCCAGTGCTCGGGTCCAGGGTTATTTATGTACTGTACAAGAGATAAGACTGCAAATGCTATATCTAGCCGAGTAGTAATCATGGCGTACATAATCGATCCTAGCTAGGCGGCAAATTCTTGTCTTAAAGCTTCAGTGACGATGCCGTCAAATGGGTTAAGGCGTTGACCTGTTACCATTGGCGTCTTTACCCTACGTCCATGCTTGCTATACCTATATTTATCGAGAATCCTTTTAATGTATGCTCGCTGGCTGAGCGTGATTGTCCTCGTGCTACAGTCGCGTTTAATTTCCATTCCAAGGTAGTGCTTAATACCTCCTAGGTTGGTTATCTTGAATTCCTTACTTAGCTAATTAATGACCTGCTTCATGGCTGGCTTATTGCTGCTAATTAGCTTGACATTATTCACGTAGACTGTAATTGTGAGTCCCGTGCGGATAGTACCTTTAACAAACACGTTGTTGTCTGCCGTAAGTGGCCTGAATCTGATTTTAATAAGAAAGCTTGTAAGCCGTTTTGCCTACTCGCGTGCCGATTATTTCAGTCCGTATAGGCCTTTCTTGACTCTGTAGACAAGATGTTCCTTGCCCTTTTGGACATAACCAGGTGCTTGCTTGACGTAGATTTCTTTATTAAGGTCAGAATTGAGGTATGCCGTCACGAAGTCGAGTTGTACAATGTCGTGGTCAAATAGTGCTGTAAGTGCGAATATCGTTCGTACTAAAGATGCTCGTACGACTCCAGCATATGTCTGGTCGTAATTAATGCCAAATTGCTACATAAATCCTTTTCCTACGAATCTAGCCTTATACTTGGTAATTTGATTGTCGGCTCCTTTTTTGACTTTGAATACCTACTTTCCATCTAGCGCTGTGCGCCCTGCAGGTAATTCGACGAGTTCAAATGTCCCATTATCTTAATGCTGTTTCATCTCAACATCTGTTGCTTCTTTCCATTTTGTGCCATCTGGCCGTTACATTGCTTCTGTAAAGGATTTCGGCTCTGGATTATTTAGACCTGGCTCCTTGTACGTGCCTGTGTTAGCTACGATTACAGCCTGCTCTAGGGCGTCGTCAAGGTATGAGTAGAAGCTTTAATAGGTATGGTTGATTTCATTATGTATTGCTGTATACAGCGTGTAGAAATGCTCGTCAGGGGCTCCGGTAAGTGTAATCGCCTTCCGTACGCTTGCTGCGGCTTCTGCTGTTACTGGCTTTATTGAGATTACATACCCATACTTGTCATGGAATTTTAGAGATGGTTGTCCTCTATTGTTTCGTGTCGATTACCGTGGTGGTTCTGTTGAAGAGGGTGGCTCCTGGATTAGGGATTCTGTCTCAGGGCTTGTTGCGGCATCTTGTGCCTCTCTTTCGTCGTTTTCGATCAATGGCGGTCTGACATGAATCACACTTTACGTACGCTCTCTGCTGTATCGAGTGTCTTCTTCTCTCTCTAATGGTGTAGGGCTTGGCTCATGCGGCCTGTCCAGCTCCCTCTCATAAGATAGGCTCTGCTCGATTTCGACTGTGGGTTCATACGTCCCATATCGCATAGCCATTTCGCTATTAATTACTGGTTCAGGATGTAGGCTAGGTGGAGGATTTGATAATTGACTAAGTAATTAGCTGCCTATTGACGCTTGCCGTGTATCTTCTCCAAAGTTGAGTTCTTCTTCATCTGTAAATTGATGCCCGTTATACGGTTTATAGTTATTATTAGGTTCGAAATTTCGTTCCTCTGTAATCTGCCGTGTTCTTTCTTTCCAGACTTTAATGATTAATCTATTGGATCCGTCTGTAAATCCGACAAATCTCCCTCTGATTCCGCGTGGTGTAATCTTCTCAGATTGAGCTTTTTGACTATTCTGATAGTATATAACTGTTCCGAATATCAGGATTTTGGATAGGTCTGGTTTGCATCCATTAATGACTTCGTACGGCGTCTTGCCATTCAGTCTTCGTGCTAGGCTTCTGTTTTTTAGTTCTACAGCGTATTTAATTACTAGTGGCCAGAGAAATCTTGGAAGATTCTAATTTGCTAGCATTAACGTTGCTTTTTCATAGAGGTGGAATTAGGTGATTTCAGTAAGTCTATTCTCTTATGGAGTGTCTTGTACAGTAGGCTGGTAAGTAATTCCCTCTTTCTTCATCCATTCTTTAAAGTCTTGACTCATGAATATAGAATCTCGGTCTGAGAAAATGTACGTAATAGGGGGTTTTCCCTGTGCTTTTCGGCGAGCTTATAGCTCTTTCACGTGATTTGGAGCTTCATCCTTAGAGCGAATTAGTCTTACTTCTATGCCGATAGTATAATTGTTAGTCATAGAGATGTATCCACGCTTTTGATTGTATCCTTTAGGTTTAATTGACGGTACAAGGTCTAGGTAGAGAATCTCTTCTTCTCGCTCTGCATGCTGTCGTTCGCTAAAAGGTCGTTTCTAAAGCTTAGATTCTAGGCAGCATGTGCAGGTGCTATAGCGGTAGCTCTTTAGCTTTAGTCTAGTAGTATTCTTCATAAGCTTTATGAGGTTACTGTATTCTATATATCCTATCATTTGATAGAGCTGCTCTGCTGACACCTTCTTGGTTGGTAATAGCTTTATGGCTAGTGCTATATACAGGTCTGTTACTATCTTTACCGTACGAATAAGAATGATTCTATCTTCTTCGTATGCTACAGCCACTTTGTTGTCTTTTCGATCTTTGATTCCTCTGTCTTTCTAATTAAGAGTGTAGCCCCCGCGTCTCATTCTTATGGCTGACAAGATGTTAATAGAGCTGTCTGGGTGATACCAAACATCTTTGATAGTGTGGAAGAAAGTTTTGCTGTTCTGAAGCTAACATAGAAGCCGTATCGTTCCTTTACTTGAAATTTGTATGGTTTCTCTAGTTCCGCTTAGGGCTCCGCTGGCGGCATGTATCTCAGTAAACTAGGCGTAATTATTATAGATATTGACCTTTAATAAAGTGTCGTACGTTGTCTTGCTTTTGTCGCTGTAGGTAAAGAAGCTTGGAAAGGTATTAGTTAGGGTATTAATTAGGGTAAGCTATGTTACTTTGCTGTCTTTATTCTTTTGAAGATCCTTTTACTTCTTACGCTAGCCGTCTGTAGCCTTTTCTGGGTGCTTAAACCAGCAGTCTTCTTCTTTTTTGCCTTTTCTTTTACACTATGGGTAAGTCTTTGGCTTGTGGTCTTTGCCTATACCAGGTAATTTGCTTTGACTTTGACCTTGGCTTTGGCTTTGCTTCTTACTTCTTGTGTTTATTGCATGTGAAGCAGCTTTGGATTAAGATTTGTTCACGAGCTCTTCGTTATGGAGTTGACTTGTAAGAGTATCGTACGAAAGCGATTTGATGCCCGTATCACGTTTTCATTCTTGAAAAGAGGTAAAGTACGTTCTAAGATTGTGGATCATTACATGCTTGAGTATAAAGTCAATTATGATCTTTTACCGTGCAATGTCTTAGATAAGGATTCCGAATTTATTGGTGTAGTCTTTTATGTCTTTGCATGAAGCGTACGTCGTAGTCTAGATCCGTTCAATAACTAGATACTTCTGTAGTTCTGTGTTGATCTTGTAGTGCTTGATAAGGGTGTTGATGACCCATTAAGCTGCCAGGATTCCGTTGACTTTTCGTGCTGGTATGTCCTTACAGTGGATAACGATGTCGTTGATTGCTTTACTATTGTTAGGATGTAGTACCCAGTCGTTTTAGTCCTTCGTAAATTCCAGGCTAAAGTCGAATTTTTGGTAGTTGCTTGTGGCTCCAAATTTCGGCTTCTTTTCCGGATTAGTTTTTGTTTGTCTAGGTGAGGGTGTCTCTGTCTCAATTGTCTCTCTAACTAGTTCTTATAATAAACTGTTAGGAGCAACGGACGTTCCACTGTCGCTCTAACGTGGGTTTAATGGAGACTTTTGCCGCGTACTTTGGTTGTACGGAATAAATTCAACTGCGTCCTATGTGCCTTTTGCTGTCATGTACTTTTCAAGCCTGAACAGCCATATAGCAAGATTTGCAGCTCCTTTGAGCTTTAGTACTCCAGTCTCTTTTGTCATTTTTGACAGCCGTAAGGATTTAATTGATAGACAATTTGAATCAGGTCGTATGAAAATGAGTGATATATGAGATTCGTAAAGCCGGGCTCATAACCTCATAGAGGTTATATTTGGCAGCATGAAGTTCTTATAAATATTGTCTTTAAAGGAATGATTGTATTCTTTGCTTACTAAAGGTAATGACTGATTAAATACATAATAATCGATTAGGCAGTAACGATAGTACGAATCCTTGATGATTTATATTGCTGTTGTGGCGGTGGTGTCTTGAGTTCTGCCTACGCTTAGCGCATAGTAGCAAGGTTGCCTATCGCGGTTTTACTAATAGATAGTCCATCTATTCTTTCTTACCACTTATATGGTATCCGTTAAATCATAACTTGGCCTTAGCTTAATGCTTGAACGTAGGGTAAAGAGACCGTGTGCCATTAAACATAGAGGGTTCAGGGAAATTAAATAGTTTAACTATTAGTTCGATTACTGGTTGTGGCGTTGGCATGAAGAGAGTTGCTAGTATTATCACTAGAACCCGTAGAGGTGGCCTTAATAGGGAATCGCGACCTTCTAGTGTAGTCAGCCTCTTAGACATTACTCGTAATATGTTTATAGTCTCCCTGAGTGAGGTGCTGTTGCTGGCTTTATTTACTGGAAATAGAACTTTCCCTTTATCACGCCAAGTAAGGTAGTTGTTAAGTTCAATCTCTACTTAGCTTATTACTGTTTTAATAGCTAGGACTTCTAACCCTTGTGAAGCAAGCAACCGGCGTAGTTTGCGGCTAATCTATTTGTTATTATATTCTACATCAAGCAGGTTCATCACTCAGGCCATTAGTGCAGGTACTAAGTAGTCGTTAGCGTTTATTAATGCTCGCTGTACTGCTAGATAGCTCTTCTAAATACTGGAGAGCTTTTTGCTCTTCCATAAAGTTAATTATACTGC
This sequence comes from Zopfia rhizophila CBS 207.26, assembly GCA_010093925.1. Classification (NCBI taxonomy): domain Eukaryota; kingdom Fungi; phylum Ascomycota; class Dothideomycetes; family Zopfiaceae; genus Zopfia; species Zopfia rhizophila. Next base: position 316,515 of record ML994621.1, read on the forward strand.
CGGAGGCCTCTCGGCCTCTTGCGAGAAATGGGGTTAATTAAATCCAAATGTAAGGATCCAGGCCAATAATGGCAATTGGGTGTAATAGAGTGGATTTAATAAAGAGTTAACTATGTACGCTATAGAGACTTGATAACTACCCCTGCTAAGTCGCTAAGGTCACGTGGTTACGCACGGAGTCAAAGCTAAGACAACTGTTTTAGTCAACCATCCTAGGCTCTAGCCCATTACATAAAGACCTAAAAAAATAAGAATAAAGTAGCTTAAACATGTATCTTTTTTTTAGTAGAGTAAATAGATATTAGCTTTATTAAGGCTATAAATAATAACCTAGCTATATTATTAACAAAAAGCATATTAGCTACTAATATAATTAAAGTAATTACTATAAATACTTTTATAGTTTTATTATCTCTAAATAACTTTTACTTACTAATTAATTGTATTATTAAGGTAAATTATAGCTATAAGAGTTTATAGCTATTTTAAGAGTACACTTTTTCTAGTAACTATTTAGTATAAAAACTTAACTAGAGTCTTTTTATATACTATAGTAAGTTAGTAGTTTCTATTATATACTTTTTAAAAATCTATTTTATTTAAGCTATTTATGCTACCTAAGTAATTACTTACTAAAATAAAAAAAAATAAGTAAGCTACTTTACAACTACTACTACTAGAATTATATAAGTAAAAATATAAATAATTATATAGCTATATATAAAGCTTATAAATAAAGCTATATGTTTTATAATAAAACTCTAAACTTACTTAAATTACTACTAATTTTTAAGTAAGTATAGTAAGATGTTTCTATAAACTTTAAGTTCTTCTCTTTAAATAAGAAAGAATATAACTATATTTTTGTTATTATAAACTAGCTAAGTAAGTACTACTTTTTATTATCTTATTATAAGATAACTACAGCTACTTAGGCAGCTAATATATATTATTACTATATTTAGTAAGTATTTAGTTTACTTAAATTAATTGTGATGGCTGAGCATTACATGCTTTAGTAGATATCACATGTATGAGAGATGTATATAACTAGGGCAGGCTTCTTTCTTTCCTCTGTAGTTTTGTGTAGCTCTAATACAGCGCCTTATTGCTCGCACCCACGTGTGACTGCTCATAGGTTCATGCTGGCCGTGACATTACACAAAACTCCTCAGTGCAAAATGAAAGCCTGAGTATCTAAGGTTCATAAGGTTCCCTAAGGTTCTTAAGGTATCTCCAAAGTCCAAGGTCCACAAGGTTCTCAAAGTTTTCCAACGCACATGATTCTGGCCTGAGAAGGCGACATAATATCAGCTAAACTGAGCGATCATCACCTAGTGCTGTATCACTGACGGCTATCTAAGATCACAAGGTTTCTAAGTACGTTGTCCACCGGCAGTGGGCATTGCTCATTAACGATTCGTAATTCTGATTTTTTCTTTTCTTTCTTCCACCCAACATGGAAGCCCAAATTCAGTCGCTTTATGCTGAGATCAAGACTCTCAAAGCTGAAGCTCAGTCCTTCTAATCTGCTGCCAAAACAGAGATTGAATCTCTAAAAGCTAAGGTGCAACGCCTGCATCAGATTCAGTCAAACTATCTTGCTGCTATACCCTTACCTTCTCCCTCCTCACGACTGAAGCCTCACCTCCCTAACCCATAAAAGTTCGACGGCAAACCATACAGATTTCGCGTCTGGTTACCAGAGATTAAGGCAAAGCTTAGGGTTGATGGAAAAGTAATTGGAGACGATACTGCACAGTTCTACTATGTATACGGCAATCTAGAATTCCTAATTCAAGCAATGGTTCTTCCCCAGCTTAGTCAAGCAGAGGATACACAGGATTATGACTATAATATGATCTTAGATCAGTTGACAAGAGTGTATGAAAATTCAAATAGGGTTCAAGAAGCAGAGGACGCTCTCCAGAATCTTAAGTAAGGAGACACGTCTCTACCTGCATACGTGGCGAAGTTTGAACGTATTCTACATAAAGCTCAAGGACAGAACTGGCCAGACGCCAACAAGATTCTTACCTTTCGCTCAGGCCTCAATACATCAGTCAAGAAAGCTCTGTCCAGCCAGCTTAACTTACCACGTACATACCCAGAGTTTCTCAGCATCGTCCAGCAACTCTCACGCAGTTCTCATGTTACTTCTTCTTTCATGTATCAACATCAGCATCAATCCACTGGCGATTGAATGGATACATCTGTTAGTGCTCTTGAGATAGCAACTCTCTTTCCAAACACATCGCAATTAAAGGCTTGCTTTGTGTCGCCTCTGCAGCGCTAACAGTGGCGCAAGGAAGGTGCCTGCGTACGATGTGGTTCAAATTCTCACTGGGTTTAACAATGCTTGTTGCTGCCAACCAAGGATCCTGCCAAACACTAGTCTATTGCTCAGGTGGATGCAGTACTTTGCCCTGATTCCGATTCAGATTCAGATTCGTCTGATTTACTTATTACGTCAGAAGAGCACAAGCAGATTGCACATATGAACTGGAGAGATCGATTGTAATTTGGTTTTTCTTGTTGTTTTCTTTCACAAGGATAGCTTGGGGACAAGCTATCTTTGTGAGGGGGGGTAATGTGATGGCTGAGCATCACATGCTTCAGCAGACTTCACATGCTTCAGTGGATTTCACATGCTTTGGTGGATATCACATGTACGAGAGATGTATATAACCAGGGCAGGCTTCTTTCTTTCCTCTGTAGTTTTGTGTAGCTCTAATACAGCGCCTTATTGCTCGCACCCACGTGTAACTACTCATAGGTTCATGCTGGCCGTGACATTAATAGTTTTTAATTATAGTTTTTAGTTTATTTTAGTATTCATAAATAATCTATGCTAATTAATAGAAATTAAGTAAAAGCTTTTAATACTATATTACTTTTAAACTAATAAAAATACTAATGTTTTAAATTAGTATATTAACTAGCACTTATGCCTATTTATTAACTATTATTAAGACAACTAATTAAATCTAATGCTTTATATAAATTAGGTTTAAATAATTTTATTATATAAAACAATAGACTTATTACTCTATTAAATTAAGTTTAGTTACTAGCTAATTTATTACTAGAACTAAAAGGAATATATAAAGGTATTTACTATAGTTTATAAATAAATATTACATAAGAAAGTATAGAGTTACGCTAAAACTTATTATAATATAATAAAGCTAGCTATAAAAATAGCTTAATAAGAAATTACTTAAGTATAAAAGTAATAGGCTTAATAAGTTAACAAAAAGTACAATAAACTAAACTTTTTTATAAAAAATAAGATATATATTATACTTAAAGGCTTTACTACTAGCTAATTTAGTTAAAAGCTTAACTAGTAAATATATAAACTCTATTTTATTATAGATATAAAGAGATACTTTTATTACTTTAAGCTACTACTATATATATATATATGTTTAACATCTTTTATATAAACTACTTATAGAAAACTTTTATTTATTTACTATTTAGCTAAATTAAACTAAAAGAACTATTTATTAAAATTAATAAGTATCTTAAGTAGCTAGTATAGGAAATTCTTAATAGCTATTTATTTTATAACTAACTATAGTATAAAGTATTCTAGCTAGCTTATAACCTAAATTTTATTTAGTATAATGTTTAAAACTTTATAGGTACTTTATATAAAATAAGAAATTATTATAAAGTTTATTTAAAGAAAGTAAAACTACTAGTATAACTAAATACTTAATTTAAAGCATATAAAGTAAAAATAAACTTAAAAGTAATAAAAGAAAATAATAAAATAGCTTTAAAGATAAAAGTAGTATAAAAACTAGTAAAAAAAAGATTATAATTTAAAGACTTAGAAATAAGCTTTTTTTAAAAAAAAGTAATATAATAGTATTATTTAATTAGTTTACTATAAATTATATAATATTATAACTAGCTATATTAGCTATAATTTAGTATAGAGCTTAGAGTATAATTAGCTTATACTTAAACTATATACTACTTTATTTAAAAGTAAGCTCTTTTTATACCTTTTTTCTTTCTATTTTAGTATAGTTAAAATAGAGCTAATTTATTTTATTAACTTATATTTATACTACAATGCGTAAAAACCAAGCCTATTATTATAATTATAATATATTTAAAACTTTTAAATATACTACTAAATTACTTAAAATAATAAAAATAAAATAAAATATAATTTAACTAAATTAAAGTAGAAATTAAAAAAATTTAAAAAAATTATGTAAAAAAAATTATATAAAAAAAATTATATAAAAAAAATTATATAAAAAAGTTTTCTAAATAAAGAAATTTTCTAAATATAAAATAAAACTTAAGTAGTGTAATAACGGGCTTAATCTTCACGCATTATAGTATAGATATAGGTTAATAGAATAAGTTAGCTCTATTTTAGCTATACTAAGATAGGGAGAGAAGAGGTATAAAGGGGGCTTATTTTTAAATAGAGTAGTATATAGCCTAAGCATAAGCTAGCTATATTTTAAGTTCTATACTAAGTTATAGCTAGTATAGCTAGTTATAATATTATATAGTCTATAGTAAGTAGAGTAAACAGTACTGTTATATTACCTCTTCTTTAAAAGAGGCTTATTCTTAAGTCTTTAGGTTACAGTCTCCTTCTTACTAATTTCTATACTACTTTTATTTTTAAAGCTGCCTTATTATCTTTCTCTGTTACTTCTAGATTCTTTTTTACTTTATATGCTTTTAACTAGGTGTTTAGTCATGCTAGTAGTCCTACCTTCTCTAGATAGGCCTTATAATAATCTCTTACCTTATATAAAGCGCCTATAAAGCTTCAGGCGTTATACTAAGCAGGATTTAGATTATAAGCTAGCTAGAATACTTTATACTATAGTTAGCTATAAAATAGATAGCTATTAAGGATTTTCTATACTAGCTACTTAAAATACCTGTTAACCTTAATAGGCGGTTCCTTAAGTTTAATTTAGCTAGACAGTAAATAAGTAAAAGCTTTCTATAGATAGTTTATATAAAAAATATTAAGCATACACATATACAGCAGCAGCTTAAGGTGATAGAAATATTTTTTTATATTTATAATAGAATAGGGTTTATATATCTGCTGGTCTAGCTTCTAGCTAAGTTAGTTAATAGTAAAGCTTTTAAATATAATATATATCTTATTTTTTATAAAGAAGTCTGGCTTATAGCGCTTTTTATTAGCCTATTAAGTCTATTATTTTTATACTTAAGTAATCTCTTATTAAGCTATCTTTATAGCTAGCTTTATTATATTATAGTAAGCTTTAGCGTAGCTCTATACTTCCTCACATAATATCTATTTACAGACTATAGTAGATACCTTTATACGTTTCTTCTAATTCTAGTAATAGATTAGCTAGTAGCTAAACTTAATTTAATAGAGTAATAAGCCTATAGTCTTATATAATAAAATTACTTAAGTCTAGTCCATATAAGGCAGCAGGTCTAACTAGTTATTCTAATAGTAGTTAATAAATAAACATAAGTGCTAGTTAATGTACTAGTTTAGAACCTTAGTATTCTTATTAGTTTAGAGGTGATATAGTGTTAAGAGCTTTTACTTAATTCCTATTAGTTAATATAGCTTATTTATAAATACTAAGGTAAACTAAGGACTGTGATTAGAGACTATTAATCTAAACAGGCTAAATACTTACTAGATATAATAATAGTACATATTAGCTACTTAAATAGCTATAGTGGTCTTATAGTAAGGTAATAAGAAATAGTGTTTACTTAACTAATCCATAATAATAAAAACACAGTTATATTTTTTCTTATCTAAAGAGAAGAACTTAAAGTCTATAGAGACATCTCACTATACTCGCTTAGAAATTAATAGTAATTTAAGTAAGTCTAGGGTCTTATTATAAAATATATAGCTCTATTTATAAGCTTTATATATAGTTATATAGTTATCTATATTTTTACTTATACAGCTCTAGTAGTAGTGGTTATGAAGTAGTTTATTTATTTTTCTTTTACTTAAATAAGCAGTCACCTAAGTAGCATAAATAACTTAAATAAAGTAGATTTTTAAAAAGTGTATAATAAGAACTACTAGCTTACTATAGTGCATAAGAAGGCTTTAGCTGAGTTTTTATACTAAATAGTTACTAGAAAAAACACGCTCTTAAAATAGCTATAAACTCTTATAGCTACAATTCACCTTAATAATGTAATTAATTAGTAAGTGAGGGTCATTTAGAGGCAGTAAGGCTATAAAAGTATTAATAGTAATTATTTTAATTATATTAGTAACTAGTATGTCTTTTATTGATAGCACAGCTAGGTTATTACTTACAGCCTTAATAAAGCTAATATTAATTTACTTTATTAAAAGAAAGGTGCGTGTTCGGGCTGCTTTATTCTTATTTTTTTAGGTTTTTAGTTTCTCTTACTTACGCGAGAGCGCGTCGGCTACTATATTAATTATACTAAAATAATAAATAAGTATTAAGTAATAATCTATTATACTTATTATTTAATATATCTAGTAGGGAGTAAGCTTTTGCTTTATAGAGAAGTACTCTAGTACGTAATAATTAGTTAGAGTATTAAATAACTTAATAGTTTATAAGCCTATAAGCTATAAGTGTTATTCTTAAAGACTATAAATTATAGCTAATATCTCTTTATCATATATATCATAGTTTATCTAAGGCTTATTTATAGTCTTAGAGTAAAAGACTATAGGTTATTAAAAGCTATTCTCTTAAAGCTATAATAGTATCTTTATAATAACTCTATTACTTATATCTATCTCCATACGCGTTTAATAATAGGACGAGTAGTAAACTAAGATATTATCTAATAGTATTAAATTCTTAGCTTACTAGAAGACTATTAGCTTGTGTTTACTAAAGGCATATTATATACCCTTCTTAAATAGCTTAATAAGTAGTTAGATAATACGTCTATAATTTTTTAGAAAGGCTCTATAGAAGTTATAGAATTCTAGAAAGGATTATAGGCTTTTAACTGACATAGGTACTGGCTATTTCTATATAGTAATAACTTTCTCAGAATCCTTTTAGATCCCTTCTATGCTAATAATAAGGCCTAGGAACTTTATTCTAGTAATAGTAAACTTACTCTTCTTAATATCTATTTAGAGGCTTATGTTCTGGAGATGTCTTAGTATCTAAATAACGTGCTCCTCATACTATAGCAGGTCTTTAAAGTAGATTAGAATATTATTAAGGTAAATAGTATAGAAGTTATTAAGTATATTATAAAACACCTTATTAATGTAGCGCTAGAATGTAGTAAAGCTATTATAAAAACTAAATAATAGCACGTGGTACTTATAGTTACTATACTAAGTACAGAACGTAGTTAGGTCCTCTATATTCTTATTTAAATATATATAATAGAAAATCTATTATATATTAAGCTTAGTAAACACTTTTATTTACGCCAGCTGGGTAAGAATCTCCTGAATTAGCAGGATTAAATAAACTTTTTTTTTATAATAGTATTAAGTTTATAGTAGTTGATATAGAAGCGCTATCCTTTTTCTAGCTTTTTAGTAAATAATACTAAAGAAGTATATAAAGCATTACTATAAGTAATAACACCTTATTAAAAATAGTTATCTAGGTAGGTCTTAATAAGCTATAGCTGCTTAAGAGATATATTATATAGTAAACTTAATATTAGCATATTCTTAGCTATTAGTTTAATATTATAGTTAATATCTTTATAATACGGAGGCAGTATGTCTGAGTTTTTTTTTAAGAAATAAACTTAAATTACGCTAGCATAGCTAGAGTAGAATAGTTTTTATTTAATAAGCTACTAAAGTTTCTCTTCTTCTATAAGGTTCTTATTTAATTAATAGGGCTCTTTTAGTAAAGCTTTTACTAAAAGATTTTTAGAGCTTTAAGAAAAGAGCTTTAGGTCTAATAGGCTAAGCTTATCTCTATAGTCCTAAATAAGCTTATTTACTTTATAAATACTAGTATGCTCTAGTATAATTTCCTTTTACTATATATATATTATAAAGATAATAGCTTTTATAGTATTAATCTTAAGGCCTATTTTAGAAAGGTCTTTGTATAAGATAAACTAAAAATAGAAAGTTTACTTACTTAACTCTAGCTACTATTATAGATAAAGCTATTTTTCTATTTTTTTAATATTTTTTTACTATACCATACGCTGGGGTGAGCGCTAAAGTGGCTTATAGATATATTATAAAATTACTATATTCATCAGCTTATCACGTTAGTTAGTATTAGCTTAATATAAGAGGTTAATTTTAGTTAATAGATTTTACATTAAAATAATAATATTATGCTTATAGTTAATTAGCTTATTATCTAGCTATTTAAGTGTTTACTTTTTATAGTTAATTAAAGCACCTACATCTTCAAACAGCTTACAGCTAATTATAAGGTCGTGGCAGCTAATATTATAAAAAATAAAATAAGTTAATAAATAGTAGTTATCTAGTACTAGATTAGCCTAAAAGTATTTATTTACTTATTTATTTAGTCTATTATTATAGCTAGCTAGGGAGATAAATTCTATTTAGTAAGTCTTTATTTTAAGCCCTTTCTTAATAACGTGTATGTGCTTTAGGTGTATTAGAATAAAACTACTAGCTCTAGTATTAAGAAAGCTACTTAGCTTAATAGCTAGTTTATTAATAGAGATATAATAAAATAGAATAAAAACCAGTCCGCTAAATAGCAGTTAGTAAGAATTAAACTAGTTAATAGCTTTAGAAAGTAACTTTAGAAAGAAGACTTCCCTTAAGGTAAGTCTTCCCCTAATAGTTCTTCTATAATAAGCTAAAACTTCTTATTATTACTAGTATCCTAAAGTGTATAGAGTTTTTTATTAGTATCTATAAGCTTAATTACTTTAGCTATAACTTAAATAAATAGTTAGTAGTCTTTTATAAAGTAGCTAGGTTTCCCGTAATTATAGTAACTAGCTAGCTTAAAAATAGATATTAGTAGAATAATAGTAGCTATTATATAAATTAGATACTTAATTTTTAAATAAGACTACTAAATTAGCAGTAGCTAAGTCTTTCTAGTTTTTTTATTAATCTACTTAGTAGCTTTCCTAGTGCTAAGAGCTAGCTTTTTAGTAAAGTCTTAAACTAAATCTACATACTTATTATACTAATTATAATACTACTATTAATAGATGTCTATCTGCGTATATAGAGCGTTTAGAAGCTTCTTATAGAATTCTTTTACCTATTAGTTTATAGATAGGCTGTGTTCTTAAGCTAGGCAAAAGAAGTTATTCTAAAATATAATAAAGTTAGTAGAGTCTTTAAGGTAGAGCTTTTAGAAATTATAGTAAGTATTAAGTCTCTTATATAAGTTACTATATATTCTCTCTAGGTAATTTATTATATACTAGTAGCTAACTAGCTACTTACTTTCTTTTATTATACGTATAAGTATTAAGAGGTGCTGGTTAACAGGACCCTCTATATATATACACATATAAGAGATAATATTCTTTTAGGTAGCTTACTTACTAGCTCTAGTAAACTAGTCTTAGTTAGTATATACCTTATCCTTTAGGATATCCCTTTATTAATTAAAGATAACGTCTTTACTGTTCTTAAGTATTAGTAGATTAGGGAATTAGGTTAAGCAGCTATTACCTTAATAGCTACCTATAATAGATATAGTTAGTAGAGTAGCTAGTACGTAGAGTAATACTTAAGAAGTTTAGTTATTAAAATTTTTTATATTAAAACTATTATTAGGTCCTATAGCTATATAGCTAGCCTAGTTCTAAAAAGTCTATAGTAGAGCTGTAAAGTGCGTTTTCTTTACTAGTATTAATAATAGCACTAAGCTAGCCTTTACAGAGAGGAAGAAGTATATATTATATATAAGTTTTTTTATCTATACTTTTAGTGTCTTAATTTTATTCTCTTAATCTACTACACGCTTAAGCGTGTTATTTAGTAGCTAATAAAGCTTAGTAAGCTTATTTCTAGTTTTATTAAGCTTAGTTTCAGCCATATTAAGCGCTTTTCCTAGTGTATTAGTATAGTTATAATATATAAGTACTTTAAAATAGCTATACTCTAGCTCGCTAGTAATTATCACTTAATTAAGGATTATTAAGGTAGAAAGTATAATTTTTATTTTCTAAAGCTTATAAGTATCAGTTCCTCAGGTAGTGCTTTTAATAGTAATTATAAAAAGTTTCTTATTATGTCATGTCTAGATGCGGAGCTTCTTAATAGTATAGTCTTTTCTAATTATATTATTAAAATAGTATATAGTAGTACACTTAAGCGACTTAGAGATAGATATATAGTTATTACTAATAGCTATTATTTTAGAATTAACTCTTATCTCTAGCGTAGAGAGCTTTTCTATAGTCCTAATCTATTTATTTTTATATATATATAGAGCTTCTGGCCCCTAGTAGGGTAAAGTAATTAGCTAATTCTCTAGTATAAAGAAAATAAACTAGTAGTGCTTATAAAAGTTAGTTTCTCTAGTATAAAGAAAATAAGCTAGTGGTGTTTATAAGGGTTAGTTTCTCTAATAAAAAGAAGATAATAAAGAGAGAGGGGAAGTTTACTAGAGCTTTTATAACTCTCTTTTAATCTAATAAATATATTATCTATTACTATAAGTCTTCTAGTTACTTACTAAGTTACTCTTAAGGCCTGCTGTGTAGGGCTTATATAGGCTATTACTTAAGATTTTAATTACCTACTACTATAAAACTTTTTAGTAGAGATTATATAGTTAACGAACTAACGACTTAGCGTAGTCGTGTAATTAATCTTTTAGGTATAATTATTAATAAATTAAACGCTCTTATTAATTACGTGGTTTAACCTTAATATTATATCACCATCATCCGGCTAAGTTAAAGGGATTTTAGTGTAATATAATAACGGGCTTAGTCTTCACGCGTCGTAGTATAAATATAAGTTAATAAAATAAGTTAGCTCTATTTCAGCTATACTAAGATAAAAAGAGAAGAGATATAAAAGGGGCTTGCTTTTAAATAAAGTAGTATATAGCTTAAGTATAAGCTAACTATACTCTAAGCTCTACGCTAGGTTATAGCTAGTATAGCTAGTTATAATATTATATAGTCTATAGTAAGCAGAGCAAGCAGTACCGTCACAAGTAGCTATAACTATATAAATATTATATATAGTAAATACTATTATTATATTATATAAAACTATAATTTGAATTTATTTTAAGAAATTTTAAAAAAAGAACCTTAAAAAAATAATACTAAAAGCTTTTGCTATATACACTTTTAAAAGTAATAATATAAATATTTATATATTATTATAAACTATAAAAAACTAATTTTTAAATAAACTAAATATTCTACAATTAAAAATTAAAAATTTTTTTTTTAAAAAGTTATAAAGTTTTACTTAAAACTAAAATTAATAAAGAAAATATAAATAATACTAAATTAATTTACGTAATATATAAAGCTATAAAATAATTAGTACTAAATATAGTTATTAAATAAATTTAATAGTTATATAACTTTAAAGTATAAAAAGTATACTATAAAAGTACTATAAATAACTTTAAAAAAAAATAAATAAAATTTATAAACTTTTATTATTAAAGTCTTTATATAGGTAATTTAATAAAAAATTATAAAAAATAAACTAGTTATTAACTTTTAACTTTTTAAAGTAAGACTATTTAATAATAACTTAATTATTAAATAATGCTTTTAGTAAAATTGATAAAAATATACTTAAAGTATATATAGTAAAAAAGTATAATACAAATACTATACTAATATATATAATATAATAAAATACTAGTATACACAACATAATAAAATACTCTAAAAAAAGTATTTTATGTAAACTATAGTAAAGTTTATAAAGTATAGTAATAAACAAAAAATAAAACATTTTAAACCTATTTTAAAAAAAAATATAAATAAAAAAATGGTTTTTTTTAAAGTAAATGCTTTGTATTTATATTATAAGTAAAAAATAAGTAAAATAATTAAATTTTATATAAAAAACTTTACTATTATAAAAAAAAATTTATTAAGTAACTTATATAAAAAACTATTACTTATAACGGTACTGTTTGATTGGCTTGTTGTAAGTTACATAATATTATAACTAGCTATACTAGCTATAATCTAGTATAGAGCTTAGAATATAGCTAGCTTATACTTAAGTTATATATTTCTTTATTTAGAGATAAGCTCTCTTTATATCTCTTTTCTTTCTATCTTAATATAACTAAAATAGAGCTAACTTATTTTATTAACTTATATTTATACTATAATGTGTAAAGACTGTGCTCATTTATTATACTACTAAAACCTAAGTAGATTTTTTTATATAAAAGTAGTTAGTAGAAATATATTATAATTAAAATTTATACTAAATATAAGTAATATATATTTAGTTTAAATAAAAATAAATAATAATTTTAATAATAATATAAAAAAGTTTATACTTACTTTTAATAAGTAAACTTACTATTATTTAATATAATTATAAAAACACAAATTAAAGTATATACTACTTTTTTTTAATAAAGTAAGGTTAGTAAAGTATTAAGTACTTATAATTTAAAAACTAGTATATAATAAATATATTAAATTAATGTACTACTTATATAAATATACTTTATTATATAAAAAAAGTTTTATAATAAAAGTATATAATAATAAGTTGTAATATTAATAACATATACTAAAAACGTAAATAATATAGTTTATTTATTATATTCTTTTAGCTTTATTTAAAAAGAACTTAAAACTACTATTATAAATATTTATAACTTATGTAAAAATAGCTAATAAATTAAAACTTACTTAAAAGTTAATAAAGTTTTTAAAAAAGTAAAAAAAAGTTATACTTTTAAAAAACTTTAAATTATACTATTTAGTATTAAAAAAAGCTATATTATAAATAAAGTATAAGTAAAATTATTTTTAAAATAAAAGTATAAAGCTTTTAACTTACTATACTATAAAGTAAATTTATGTAAAAAATAAAATAAAAAAGAGTATTATTAATTTTATATTTTTATTAAACATAATATATAAAAAAGTTAGCCTTTATAAAACTAAAAATAAGTAGACTTTAATAAAAAAACTATATACTAATATAAATTTAACTAAATACTACTATTTACTTACTAAAAAAAGTAAATGCTATATACTTAAAAACCTAAATATAAAAAAGCTTTTTTAAAATATTAAAAACTTTAAGTAAACTATAGTTATAAAACTATTAAAAGTTTTTTAAAAAGAAATTATATATACTTTTAAACTTTACTTTTTATATATAAAGTCTAGTTTATAAGTATGTAAAATATAGTTACTAAAAGTAGTTTAGTTTATTATAAATATTAAGTAAGTAAAACACTAATATTATAACTATAAAAAAACTATAACTATTAAAACTATAAAATACTATTTAACTAGCTTTAAAAAAAGTTTTAAAAAGTAAAAATAAATAACTAAAAATAAATTATATAAAAATTTATAGTAAACTTTATAAAACTATATAATAAAAAGCTATAAACTTTTTTAAAGTAATGTAATAAAAAAAACACTAATATAGTAAAAAATAATAATTTTTTTTTTAACTTTAAATACTTTTTAAATAACTTCTTTACTAAAAATAAGACTATAAAAACTAAAATTTTAACTGATTTTTTTTAAATATAAGTACAGTAGACTTTAATAATATTAATAATAAAATATAACTAAATTATAACTAAATTAACATTAAACTATATATATTTAAAAAAGTAATATATAATTTATTACAAAACTTTTAAATAAAAAGGCTTTAGGTTTAAATAATATACTAAATAAAATCCTAAAAATTATACTACTAGTAATTACTTAAAAGTATATAAAAATAGTTTACTAGTATTTTAAAAGTAAAATAATACTAACTTGCTTTAAAATTAAAATTAAAATTATTTTATAAAAAAGGCAAAAAAATTACTTTTTCTTAAAAAACTATTAACTAATTTTGTTAAAAATTCTATAGCTAAAGTAATTAAGAAATAAGTAGTAAATAAAATTATAGTAGTTATTAAAAAACACAACTTACTTTTATAAAACTAAAAAAAAGTTAAAAAAAAAAAGTATTTAATACTTTTAGTAATTAATTTACTTACTTTTAATATGTAAATAGTAGAAAAAGCAAACTTTAGTAATATTATATTAATATTAAGCTTAAATTTAGTTAAAGCTTTTAATAATATTTTATATAAACATTTACTATATATATATTTTAAAAAAAAGCTACTAAAGTAAATAATTTACTTTATGTAAAGCTTTTTAACTATTTAATAAATATATATTTTATTTTCTAAATATTAAAGTAAGTAAATTTAAATATAAATAAATATTTTATTAAAATTTCTACTTTTACTAATTTTTAGTATATACATAATAACATACTAGTATTTAGTTTTATTAATAACCTAAATTATATTTTTAAAAAAAAACTTTACTATAAAAAATTATTAATACCTAATATATTAGAAAAAAAATTTATAGCTAAAAATTTTATATTCGTGCTATTCTAGTATTTCTAGTATTTTTAAGTATTTAGTAGTATTTAGTTACTAAACATAACTTCTTTTATAACTCTATTGTAAAGTGTAGCTAATTATAACTATATTTAAGTATTTAGTAGTATTTAGTAGTATTTAGTAGCTAAACGTAATTTCTTTTATAACTTTATTATAAAGTGCAGCTAATTATAACTTTAACTATAAGTATACAGTAAAATGCTATAAAATGCTATTAAATGCTATAATATAAACTTTAGTAGAGTATAAATAATAGCTAATAGCTATAATTTATTATCTACTATCTCTTATCTTTTTCTATTATTTGTATTATTACATACTCTGGTTATTACTAAGCATAGCAAAGCCTCTTTCTATTTAAATTTAGGGGGGAGGGGAGGGTTTGGTTTAAAAGACTGCTGAGATTGTGCTAAGGTTTCTCGCGCTCTTATTGGCAAACATCACGTAATCAGATTCCGGTTATTCCGCGCCGGAGGAACACCAAAACTCTTGCGCTGCTTCTCTCATGCTGCTTCTCTCGTGCTGCTTCTCTCGCGCTGCTTCTCTGGCGCTGCTTCTCTGACGCTGCTTCTCTGACGCTGCTTCTCTGACGCTGCTTCTCTGACGCTGCTTCTCTGACGCTGCTTCTCTGACGCTGCTTCTCTGACGCTGCTTCTCTGACGCTGCTTCTCTGACGCTGCTTCTCTGACGCTGCTCCCCTTATGCTGCTTCTCTTATGCTGCTCCTCTTATGCTGCTTCTCTCATGCTGCTTCTCTTATGCTGCTTCTCTTATGCTGCTTCTCTTATGCTGCTTCTCTCATGCTGCTTCTCTGCTGCTTCTCTCATGCTGCTTCTCTTATGCTGCTTCTCTTATGCTGCTTCTCTTATGCTGCTTCTCTTATGCTGCTTCTCTATGCTGCTTCTCTCGCGCTGCTTCTCTCGCGCTGCTTCTCTCGCGCTGCTTCTTTGACGATGCTTCTTTGATGATGCTTCTCTCACGCTGCTTCTCTGACGCTGCTTCTCTGACGCTGCTTCTCTGACGCTGCTTCTCTGACGCTGCTTCTCTGACGCTGCTTCTCTGACGCTGCTTCTCTGACGCTGCTTCTTGCACGCT
This sequence comes from Zopfia rhizophila CBS 207.26, assembly GCA_010093925.1. Taxonomy (NCBI): domain Eukaryota; kingdom Fungi; phylum Ascomycota; class Dothideomycetes; family Zopfiaceae; genus Zopfia; species Zopfia rhizophila. The sequence goes on from ML994621.1 coordinate 332,188, forward strand.
GCTTCTTGCACGCTGCTTCTTGCACACTACTTCTTGTACTACTTCTCTCAGGCTGCTTCTGGGATGCCGCTTTTCGCACGCTACTTTTCTGATGCTACTTCTCTGGCGCCGCCTATCTATATTCTTACTAGGAAGGCCCATATACGGACCGGAGATGAACAGGTTATACTAGAATTCGAAAGTTTAGGTGGTTGGCACAGAGAGGAGGAAAGCGAATAGAGCTTATATAGTATTTTATTGCCTTATATAGTAAATTAGTGGTAGCTAGTAATTTAGAACTATGGTTTGAAATGTACGTACTACGTGTAGAAGTGAACTAGATATGCGGTGTGCTTTTGAAAGTATTAAATTTACAAAATGCGTGCAATCAACAAATCGTGCAAATAGCGCAAATAGCGCAAATAGCACAAATGATAATACAGGCTTTAGAGAATACAATCGCGCATTTTGTAGCATCTTGTAAGATGGTATTGCGTCTGGCGGCTCAATGCCGCTTTAGAGTCGAGACCATGAGCTGCAGGGCGGGGTGCGTAAAATGCGCAAATAGCCGTGAAATGCTGCTAAATACTGTAAAAATGCTACTAATTTTTTTCCTGACGTAATTATTATTATTATTTCTATTTACCGCCTAATTCCGTTCCTTTAATAGGTTCATGCAGGCTAATTCCTTCTATAAAAAAAACTTACTAGTAAGAAAACCTATAAACATGTTATACTAGAAAGGAGCTAATATTTTATTATTATAGCACTTTATCCCTACCTTCTTATCTTTTTTATAATCTATATTTTGAGCTATTACGCTTGTGTTTTGTAAATAATCTTATTTCTCTTTTTTCTTTACTTTTTTTCAATCTCCTACTATTAGTCCAGGCTTCGGAATGGGCGAAAGCTGTTTATTTTCTGAGTATTAATTACTTTTACTACTTGAAACTAAGTAAGTATTCTAGTTTTATAAACTATTTTATAACTACTTAAGTGCTGTTTCTCTAACCTAGTATTCTTTCTAATTATTTTAATAAGAATACTACTATTAGTTTAACTCTTTTAAGCCTAAGGTAGTAGAAAAAAATATAGTATATAATTTATATTAGCTAGCTATAGTTATACTATAAAAACTTACTAAAAACCCCTATTATTATTATCTAAGCGTTGAGGCTAAGAACTTTTATATAAAATAAAAGTAGAGTAATAGCTTCTATTTTTAAAAGTTTTTTATAAAGTAGAATTATAGATATTTTCTATAAAATACACTAAGTAAATACTATTTATTTTTTTACTATACTTTACTATTAGTATTACTACTCTATATCTATTTACTTTACTATAAAGATAGTTTTATACTAGTAATACTAATAGCTATTAGTATAATAACTATAGTCTACTTATTTTTTTTTTACGTATTTTTATTTCTATTAGTGTTAGTAGTTTTTAGAGGCTTTTTTTTAAAAAATAAGCTAGAGCTTCTTTCTTATATTCTTTTACCTAAATTTAAAGCTTTTTTAGTAAAGTTAGTAGTTATACTATATTTTATTATTAACTTATTAATAATATCTAAATATTATTAAGAATACTTACTATTTTTTTTTACTAAGTTTTAGCTAGTTTTTAAGGCTCTTTACAGAGCTATAGTATTTATATAAAGTAGAATTAATAGAATTACTATTTTTTTCTTAATAGCTATTATTAGTATTCTTTTATATACCTTTATAATCTTATAAAGATATTAGTTTTAAATTTTCTAAAATAATAAAAGTAGGCTTTTTACTATAAAATTACTATTATTTTAAATTTCCTATACTTAGGTACTATAAAATATTATTAGGCAGATAATTACTATATATAAAAAATATAAGTATTTTATAAACAGGTCTTATATTAATATAGTAATTTATAATATAATTTTAAAAGCTATTATGCTTTTTTTTACTACTTTATAAATATATTCTTTTTATTAAAGCTTTAGATTTACTTATACTTTAAGAATATACATACTTAAGTTTTAGAAAGTAGTTTTATAGCTAGTAATTTATATAGTTAATACTTAGTTTATACTGTTATAGCGTCTTTTTCTAATAAAGTATATAAGCTAGTATTTTTTTAGTATAAAAGTAGCTTTATAGTGTTTTATCTATACTATATATTAATTATATATAGTTATTAGGCGTTAATAATTTTCTATAATAAAGTTTTCTTAAAAAATAAAATTTATATTTTTAATAAAGCTAAATACTAGTATATTATTATATACACACTAAAACTCTTCTAAAAGCTCTAAAATAAAGAAAAGAAATAAAATTAGTAAAAGTAGAAATTTTTGTAAAATACCTATTTATATTTAAATTTATTTATTTTAATATTTAGAAAATAAAATGTATGTTTGTTAAGTAGTTAAAAAGCTTTATATAAAGTAAACTATTTACTTTAGTAACTTCTTCTTTTTTAGAATATATAATAAATGTTTATATAAAATGTTGTTAAAAGCTTTAATTAAATCTAAACTTAGTATTAATATAATATAACTAGAACACGCTTTTTATACTATCTAAATATTAAAAATAAGTAAGCTAATTACTAAGAGTATTAAGTACTTTTTTCTTACTTTTATTTAGTTTTATAAAAGTAAGTTATGTTTTTTTATAACTATTATTATTTTATATACTACTTATTTCTTAATTACTTTAGCTATAGTATTTTCTAGTGTAATTAGTTAATAACGTTTTAGAAAAAAGTAATTATTTTTATCTTTTTTATATAAAATAACTATAATTAATTTTTAAAATATATTAGTATTATTTTACTTTTAAAGTATTAGTAAACTACTTTTACAAGCTCTTAAGTAATTACTAGTAGTATAATTTTTAGAATCTTATTTAGTATACTATTAAGCCTAGAACTTTTTTATTTAAAAGTTTTATAATTAAATTATATATTACCTTTTTAAATATATATAGTTTAAAGTTAATTTAGTTATATTCTAACTATACTTTATTATTAATATTATTAAGGTCTACTTTACCTATATTTAAAAAGAATTTTTTTATTAAAATTTTAGTCTTTATAGTGTTATCTTTAGTAAAGAAGTTGCTAAAAAAGTATTTAAAATTAAAAAATAATTTTTATTTTTTACTATATTAATATTTTTTTTATTTTACTTTAAAAGAGTTTATAACTCTTTATTATATATTTTTATAAAGTTTACTATAAATTCTTATATAAATTACTTTTAGTTGTTTTTTTAATTTTTTTAATTTTCTTTTAAAGCTAGTTTAACAGCACTTTATATTTCTAGTAGTTATAATATTAGTATTTTACTTTTTAATACTTATAAAAAGCTAAGCTACTTTTAGTAATTATATTTTATATACTTATAAGCTAGGCTTTATATAAGAATAATAAAACTTAAAAGTATATATAATTTCTTTCTAAAAAGCTTTTAAAAGTTTTAAGGCTATAATTTACTTAAAGTTTTTAATATCTTAGAGAAGTTCTTTTATGTCTAGTTTTTTAAGTATATAGTATTTACTCTTTTTTAATAAGTAAATAATAGTATTTAGTTAAATTTATATTAGTATATAGTTTTTTATTAAAGCTTATTCATTTTTAGTTTTATAGAAGCTAACTCTTTTATATATTATATTTAATAGAAATATAAAATTAATAATTTTTTTTATTTTCTTTTTTACATAAGTTTACTTTATAGTATAGTAAGTTAAAAGCTTTATATTTTTATTTTAAAAAGAAAGTGTTTTACTTATGATTTATTTATAACATAACTTTTTTTTTATATTAAGTGTGATAACGGGCTTGGTCTTTACGCATTATAATATAAATATAGGTTAATAGAATAAGTTAGCTCTATTTTAGCTATACTAAGATAAGGAGAGAAGAGGTATAAAGAGGGCTTACCTCTAAATAGAGTAGTATATAGCCTAAGCGTGAGCTAGTTATACTCTAAGTTTTATACTAAGTTATAGCTAGTATAGCTAGTTATAATATTATATAGTCTATAGTAAGTAGAGTAAGCAGTACTGTTATATTACCCCCCTTTAAGAAAGGCTTATTCTTAAGTCTTTAGGTTATAGTTTTTTTCTTACTAGTCTCTATACTACTCTTGTCTTTAAAGCCGTTTTATTGTTTTTTTCTATTACTTTCAGGTCCTTCTCTGCTTCGTATGCTTTTAACTAGGTATCTAGTCATACTAGTAGTTCTACTTTCTTTAGATAGGCCTTATAATAGTCTCTTACCTTATATAAAGTGCCTATAAAGCCTCGGGCGTTATACTAGGTAGGATTTAAGTTATAAGCTAGCTAGAATACTTTATACTATAGTTAGCTATAGAATAGATAGCTATTAAGAATTTCCTATACTAGCTACTTAAGATACCTATTAACCTTAATAGGTAGTTCCTTAAGTTTAATTTAGCTAAACAGTAGGTAAGTAAAAGCCTTCTATAGATAGTCTATATAAAAGATATTAAACATACGTATATATAGTAGTAGCTTAAGGTAATAGAAATATCTTTTTATACCTATAATAGAATAGGGTCTGTATATCTACTGGTTAAGCTTCTAGCTAAATTAGCTAGTAATAAAGTTCTTAGGTATAATATATACCTTATTTTCTATAAAGAAGTCTAGCTTATAGTGCTTTTTATTAGCATATTAAGTTTATTACTCTTATACTTAAGTAATCTCTTATTAAGCTATCTTTATAGCTAGCTTTATTATATTATATTAAGCTTTAGCGTAGCTCTACGCTTTCTTATAAGATATTTATTTATAAATTATAGTAAATACCTTCATATGTTTCTCCTAGTCCTAGTAATAGATTAGCTAGTAACTAAACTTAATTTAATAAAGTAATAAGTCTATAGTCTTATATAACAGAATTACTTAAGTTTAGTCTATATAGAGTAGCAGGTTTAACTAGTTATCTTAATAGTAATTAACGAATAGATATAGGCGCTGGTTAATGTACTAGTTTAAAACCTTAGTATTTTTATTAGTTTAAAAGTAATATAGTATTAAGAGCTTTTATTTAATTCCTATTAGTTAATATAGCTTATTTATAAATACTAAGGTGAACTAGGGACTGTGATTAGAGACTATTAATCTAAGCAGACTAAATACTTACTAGATATAATAATAGTACTTATTAGCTACCTAAGTAGCTATAGTTATTTTATAGTAAGATAGTAAGAAATAGTATTTACTTAGCTAGTTTATAATAATAAAGGCGTAGTTATATCCTTTCTTATTTAAAGAGAAGAACTTAAAGTCTATAGAAACATCTTACTATACTCGCTTAAGAATTAGTAGTAATTTAAGTAAGCCTAGAGTTTTATTATAAAATATATAGCTCTATCTATAAGCTTTATATATAGCTATATAATTATCTATATTTTTACTTATACGGCTTTAGTAGTAGTGGTTATGAAGTAGCTTATTTATTTTTTTCTTACTTAAGTAAGTAGTCACCTAAGTAGCATAAATAGCTTAAATAAAGTAGATTCTTAAAAAGTGTATAATAGAAACTACTAGCTTGCTATAGTGTATAAAAAGGTTTTAACTAAGTTTTTATACTAGATATTTACTAAAGAGAGTACACTCTTAGAATAGCTATAAACTCTTATAACTATAATTCGCCTTAATAATATAATTAATTAGTAAGTAAGGGTTATTTAGGGATAATAAGACTATAAAAGTATTAGTAGTAGTTATTTTAATTATATTAGTAGCTAGCATATTTCTTGTTAATAGCACAGCTAGGTTATTACTTATAGTTTTAATAAAACTAATATTAATTTACTCTACTAAGAGGAAGACACGTGTTTAGGCTGATTTATTTTTATTTTTTTAAGTTTTTAGTTTCTCTTACTTGCGTGAGAGTGCGTCGGCTATTATGTTAATTATACTAAAGTAATAAATAAATATTAGATAATAGTTTACTATATTTATTATCTAGTATATCTAGTAGAGAGTAAGCTTTTACTTTATAGAGAAGTATTTTAATATATAATAGTTAGTTAGGGTACTAAATAACTCTATAGTTTATAGGCCTATAAGCTATGAGCGCTATTCTTAGAGGCTATAAATTATAGCTAATATCTTTTTATTATATATATTATAGTTTATTTAGGGCTTACTTATAGTCTTAAAGTAGAAAACTATAAATCACTAAAGGCTATTCTTCTAGAGCTATAATAGTACTTTTATAATAACTCTATTACTTACGTCTATCTCCATACGCGTCTAACAGTAGAGTAAGTAGTAAACTAAAATATTATCTAATAGTATTAGATCTTTAGCTTACTAGAAGACTACTAGCTTATATTTACTAAAGATATACTATACACCCTTTTTAAGTAGCTTAATAAATAGTTAGATAATATATCTATAGTCCTTTAGAAAGGCTTTATAGAAATTATAGAATTTTAAAAAAGATTATAGGCTTTTAACTGACGTAGGTACTAGCTATTTCTATATAGTAGTAACCTTCTCAAAGTCTTTTTAGATCCCTTTTATGCTAATAATAAGGCCTAGGAACTTTATTCTAATAATAGTAAACTTACTTTTCTTAATATCTACTTAGAGATTTATATTCTAGAGATATTTTAGTACTTAAGTAATATACTCCTCATACTATAGCAGGTCTTTAGAATAGATTAGAATATTATTAAGATAGGTAGTATAGAAGTTATTAAGTAGATTATAAAATACTTTATTAATATAGTACTAGAATATAGTAGGGCTATTATAAAAGCTAAATAGTAGTATATAGTACTTATAGTTCTTATACTAAGTACAAAATATAGTTAGGTTCTCTATATCTTTATTTAGACGTATATAATAAAAGGTTTATTATATGTTAAGCTTAGTAAATACTTTTATATATACTAGTTAAATAAAGATCTCCTAAATTAGTAGGATTAGATAAGTATTTTTCTTAGTAATAGTATTAAGCTTATAGTAGTTAACATAAAAGCATTATTTTTTTCTAGACTTTTTAGTAAATAGTACTAGAAAAGTATATAAGACGTTACTGTAAGTAATAACACTTTATTAAAAGTAGTTATTTAAATAAACTTTAATAAGCTATAGCTGCTTAAAAGATATACTATATAATAGACTTAATATTAGTATATTTTTAGCTATTAGTTTAATATTATAATTAACACTTTTATAATATAGGGGTAGTATGTTTAAGTTCTTTTTTAAAAAGTAGACCTAAGTTATACTAGTATAACTAGAGTAAAATAGCTTTTATTTAATAAGCTACTAAAGTTTCTTTTCTCTTATAAAGTTCTTATTTAAATGATAGGGCCTTTCTGGCGAAGCCTTCTTTAAAAGGCTTTTAGAGCTTTAGAAAGAGAGTTCTAGGTCTAACAGACTAAGCTTATCTCTATAGTTCTAAATAAGCTTATCTATTTTATAGATACTAGTATACTCTAGTATAGTTTCCTTTTACTATACGTGTATTATAAAGGTAATAGCTTTTATAGTATTAATCTTAAGACCTGCTTTAGAGAGGTTTTTGCGTGAGATAGATTAAAAATAAAAAATCCACTTACTTAGCTCTAGCTATTATTATAAGTAAAGCTATTCTTTTATCTTTTTAAGATTTTTTTACTATACTATATGCTAAAGTAAGCGCTAAAGTAGTTTATAGATATATTATAAAATTACTATATTTATTAGCTCATTACATCAGTCAGCATTAGCTTAGTATAAGGGGTTAATTTTAGTTAATAGATTTTATATTAGAATAATAATATTATGCTTATAGTTAATTAGCTTATTATCTAGTTATTTAAGTGCTTATTTTTTATAGTTAATTAAAGCACTTATATTTTTAAATAGCTTGTAGCTAATTATAAGATCATAGCGACCAATATTACAGAAAATAAAATAGATTAATAAGTAATAGTTATTTAGTACTAGATTAGTCTAAAAGTATTTATCTATTTATCTATTTAGTTTACTATTATAGCTAGTTAGGGGGATAGATTTTATTTAGTAAGTTTTTATCTTAAGCCCTTTCTTAATAGCGCGTATGTACTTTAGGTATATTAAAATAAAACTACTAGCTCTAATATTAAGAAAACTACTTAGCTTAATAGCTAGTCTATTAATAGAAATATAGTAAGACAGCGTAAAAGCTAGTTTACTAAATAGTAATTAATAAGAGTTAAACTAGTTAATAGCTCTAGAGAGTAACTCTAGAAAAAAAACTTCTTTTAGGGTAAGTCTTTTCCTAATAGTTTCTCTATAATAAGCTAAAACTCCTTATTATTACTAGTATCCTAGAGTATATAAAGCTTTTTATTAGTATCTATAAGCTTAATTACTTTAGCTATAGCTTAAGTAAGTAATTAATAGTTTTTTATAAAGTAGCTAGGTTTCCCGCAATTATAGTAACTAGCTAACTTAAGAATAAGTATTAGTAAAATAATAATAGCTACTATATAAGTTAGGCGCTTAGTTTTTAAATAAAACTATTAACTTAATAGCAGCTAAATTTTCCTAATTCTTTTATTAATCTACTTAGTAGCTTTTCTAGTACTAAGAGCTAGCTTTTTAGCAAAGTCTTAAGCTAGATTTATATACTTATTATATTAGTTATAATACTATTATTAGTAAATACCTATCTGCGTACGTAGAGCGTTTAGAAACTTCTTATAAAATTCTTCTACTTATTAGTTTATAGATAGGCTGTGTTTTTAAGCTAAGTAAAAAAAGTCACTCTAAAATATAATAAAATTAGTAGAGTCTTTAAGTAGAGCTTTTAGAAATTATAGTAAGTATTAAGTCTCTTATATAAGTTACTATACGTTCTCTTTAGGTAATTTATTATATATTAGTAGCTAACTAACTACTTACTCTTTTTTATTATATATATAAATATTAAGAAATACTAATTAGCAGGACTCTCTATATACGTATATATATAAGAGATAATATTCTTCTAGGTAGCTTATTTACTAACTTTAGTAAACTAGTTTTAATTAGTGTGTACCTTATCCTCTAGGATATCTCTCTATTAATTAAAGATAATATTCTTATTATTTTTAAGTATTAGTAGATTAGGAAATTGTATTAAGCAGCTATTATTTTAATAGCTACCTATAATAAGCATAGCTAGTAGAATAGCAGATAAATAAAATAATATTTAAAAAATTTAGTTATTAAAATCTCTTATATTAGAACTATTATTAGGTCCTATAGTAATATAGCTAGCTTAGTTCTAAGAGATTTATAGTAGAGCTATAAAGCGTGTTTTTTTTACTAGTATTAACAATAGCACAAGGCTAGCCTTTATAGAGAGGAAAAAGTATATATTATACGTAAATTTCTTTATTTATACTTTTAGTATTTTAATCTCGTTTTCTTAATCTACTATGCGTTTAAGTGTGTTATTTAGTAGCTAATAAAGCTTAATAAGCTTATCTCTAGCCTTATTAAGCTTAGTTTTAGCCGTATTAAGCGCTTTTCCTAGCGTATTAATATAGTTATAATATATAAGTACTTTAAGATAGCTACGCTCTAACTTACTAGTAATTATTACTTAATTAAGAGTTATTAGAGTAGAAAGCGTAATCTCTATTTTCTAAAGCTTATAGATATTAGTTCTCTAGGTAGTACTCTTAGTAATAGCTATAAAAAATTTCTTATTATATCATGCCTAGATATGGAGCTTCTTAATAGTATAGTTTTCTCTAATTATATTATTAGAGTAGTGCGTGGCGGTACACCTAAGTAACTTAAAAATAAGCGTGTAGTTATTACTAGTAGCTATTATTTTAAGATTAACTCTTATCTCTAGCGTGAAGAGCTTTCTTATGGTTTTAATCTATTTATTCTTATATATATAACGCTTCTAGCTTTTAGTAAGGTAAAGTAATTAGCTAATTCTCTAGTATAGAAAAGATAGACTAGTAGTACTCATAAGAGTCAGTATCTCTAGCAGAAAAAAAAAAGTTAGAGAGGGGATATTCACTAAAGCTTTTATAGCTCTCTTTTAATCTAATAAATACGTTACCTATTATTATAGGTCTTTTAGTTACCTGCTAAGTTACTTTTAAGGCCTATTACTATAAGGCTTATATAGACTATTACTTAAGATTTTAATTACCTACTACTATAAAGCTTTCTAGTAGAGATTATATGCTTAATAAACTAATAACTTAGTATAGTCATGCAATTAATTCTCTAGAGGCAGTTATTAATAAATTAAATACTTAAGTTAATTATATAGGTTAACCTTAATATTATGCCGCTATTATCTAGCTAAATAAGAGTAATCTTAGTATAATATAATAATAGGCTCAGTCTTCACGCGTTATAGTATAAATATAGGTTAATAAAATAAGTTAGCTTTATTTTAGCTATACTAAGATAAAAAGAGAAAAGATATAAAGAGGGCTTACTCTTAAATAGAGTAGTATATAGCCTAAGTATAAGCTAGCCATATTCTAAGCTCTATACTAGGTTATAGCTAATATAGCTAGTTATAATATTATATAGCCTATAGTAAGCAGAGCGAGCAACACTATTACACTAAGTAGTATATATTAAAGTTTTCTAAGAGTATAACTTTTTTTTCTACTTTTTTAATAGCTTTATTAACTTTTAGCTAGGTTCTAATTTATTAGCTGTTTTTATATAAGTTATAAACATTTATAATAGTAATTTTAAGTTCTTTTAAGTAGAGCTAAAAAGTTGTAATAAATAAACTATATTACTTATATTTTTAGTATATATTATTTACATTACAGCTAATTATAAAGCATATTTTTATTATAAAACTTTCTTTATATAATAAAGTATATTTATATAAGTAGTATATTAATTTAATATATTTATTATATACTAGTTTTTAGATTATAAGTATTTAATGTTCTACTAGTGTTACTCTATTAAAAAAGGGGTAGTATATACCTTAATTTATATTTCTATAATTATATTAAATAATAGTAAGTTTACTTATTACGAGTAGATATTAACTTTTTTATATTATTATTAAAATTATTATTTATTTCTACTTAAGCTAAGCATGCGTCTTTTGTATTTAGTATAAACTTTAATTATAATATATTTCTACTAGTAATTTCTACATAAAAGAGTTTTTCTAGACCTTTTTTTAATAATAGTCCTTTATATAAGTTACTTAATAAAGTAATCTATTTTTCTTTTTTTTATTATAATAGTAAAGTTTCTTTATATAAAGTTTAATTATTTTATTTATATTTTTCTTATAACTATTTTTATAAGTGAGTGGACACCTTAAGTGAGTGGGTACTTTAAAAACTCACTAAAAATTTAATTCGCACCTCAATATCTCAACAACCACATTATAATAAATTCTAAAAATTTAATAGGCCATTTATAGTGCTTCTAAAAAGAAATATTAAACTCTTAAATGCTAGAAATTAGTAGTAAACTAGATATTTAAGAAAAGGTAAATATTTAACAATTTAGGGGCCAAAAACCTCCTATCTTAATAGCTATTAATTATTAGATCTTAAAAATTAAAAAACCTCTATTTCTAAGCACTATAAATAACCTATTAAATTTTTAGAATTTATTATAATGTGGTTGTTGAGATATTGAGGTGCGAATTCTTGAATTTTTAGTAAGTTTTTAAGGTGCCCACTCGCTTAAGGTGCCCACTCACTTATAAAAATAGTTAGTATAAATACAAAGCATTTACTTAAAAAAAGCTATTTTTTTATTTATATTTTTTTAAGGTAACTTTAAAACATTTTACATTTTTTTATTACTATACTTTATAAGCTTTACTATAGTTTACATAAAATACTTTTTTTTAAAGTATTCTATTATATTATATAAGCTTATATAATGTCTATACTATATATTTTTTTATATATGCTTTAAGTATGACTTTATTAGCTATATTAAAAGCATTATTTAATAATTATATTATTATTAAATAGTCTTGCTTTAAAGAGCTAAAAGTTAATAACTAATTTACTTTTTATAATTTTCTATTAAATAACCTATGTAGGCACCTTAATAATTAGTGTTCTATAAGTTTTTTTAGTTCTTTTTAGCTATTTATAGTGTTTTTATAGCATACTTTTTATACTTTAAGGTTATATAGTTATGAGATTTAAGTAATAGCTATACTTAGTATTAACTATTTAATAGCTTTACATATTATATATATTAGTTTAAAATTATTTATATTTCTTTTTTTTATTAATTTTAGTCTTAAGTAGAACACCTGAAACTTCTAGTAAATAGTTTTTTTTTTAGAATTTTAAATTCTAGCGTATTAAGTCTACTTATGAGTTAGCTTTTTATAATCCATAATAATATATAAATATTAATATTACTACTCTTTAAGGTGTTTATAGTAAAGGCTTTTAGTATTACTTTTTTTACTATTTCTAGGATCTCTCTTAGGTCCTTTCCCTAGGATTCTTTAAAATAGATTTAGATTATAGTTTTTAGCGGCGTAGTGGTAGCGTTTACTATGTATAATATCTACGCAGCAATAGCTCCCAAGTCATGTATCGTGTTTAAAGGATTCCTTTATTTAGACGGTTTTTCTTATATGTTTTATTTTTAAGTTCTTTGATTCCAGCTTTAATCTAGTTAAGCTATGTTTTATTCTTATTATTATAAGTAGCTTAATAGCTTGTCTAGAAGTTCTAGACATATTATAATATTTTTTTTATATTAGTAAGAATTTTATAACATGGCTTCTTTTTCCTTTTTTATTAAAATTATTCTTAATTTTTTAAAGAGTTTTAATTACTTTCTACTAGTTCTAGTTAGGCTAGTGTTTATTTTTTATTTAGTATTATTTACTTACTTATTAGCTATTTTTTAACATGTTATAGTTATAATTTTTATAATTATAATAATAAGGTTACAACTTACCGTTATTTCTTATGCCTTATAAATGAAATATATAGGTATATTAGTAGTAGTTAAGTATAGAGAATTTAATTCTAGTATTTAATTTCTTTATTAATTAGTTTTTAAGCTTATTTTATTACTATTACAGCTACTTAATAATTATATATAATTAATATATAGTATAAGTAAAATATTATAAAACTACTTTTACACTTAAAAAAAATACTAGCTTATATACTTTACTAAAAAAAACGCTATAATAGTATAAACTTAGTATTAATATATTAATTATAAGTTATAAAACTACCTTTTAAAACTTAAGTATGTGTGTTTTTAGAATATAAGTAGACTTAAACATTTAATAAAAAAAACATATTTATAAAGTAATAAAAAAAGTATAGTAACTTTTAAAATTATATTATAAATTACTATATTAATATAAAGCTTGTTTATAAAGTACTTATACTTTTTTTATATAATAATTATTTATTTAATAATACTTTATAGTATCTAAATATAGAAAATTTAAAATAACTATAATTTTATAACAAAAAGCTTTTTTTTACTACTTTAGAAAACGTAAAACTAGTACTTTTATAAAATTATAAAAGTATGTAAAAAACTACTAATAATAGTTATTAAAAAAATAGTAATTTTATTAATTCTACTTTATATAAATACTATAGCTTTTTAGAAAGTTTTAAAAACTAGCTAAAACTTAGTAAAAAAAAATTAAGTATGTTTAATAATATTTAGATATTATTAATAAGTTAATAGTAAAATATAATATAACTATTAACTTTACTTAAAAACTTTAAATTTAAGTTAAAAAAAAAAGGCTTTAGCTTATGTTATAAAAAAGTTTCTAGAAACTACTAACACAAATAAAAATAAAAATAAAAATGTATAAAAATATGTAAGTAAACTATAGTTATTATATTATTATTATTATTATTTCTATTTACTATTTAATATTAGTCTCTCTAATAGGTCCATGTAGGCTAATTTCTTTCTAATTAGATAAACAAAAAACTTCTAAAGGAAATATAAGAGATAATATTTTAAATAATATTTATACTATATTAACAGAAAGAAAAATACTGTTTAGTTATACTATACTAGGCTTAGTTTTCTTATATGGGATGAAGTATTTAGAATATTTATTTTACTTTATCTACCTTTTAAACTATTATAGCCACGTTTATATATTACTGTGTATATTATTATATAAGACTATATACCTATCTCTAGCTTTTTTTTCTAAGTTTTTATTTTATATATAATTATCTTAATATCTGCTTATGTTCCGCTTAGGAGTGTATAATTACTAAAAGAATTTTCTTATCTATCTCTTTATTAATAGTAATAAAGTGTTATTTAGTATTACTTAAGCTATAGAGCTTAAACTTAGGTCTATTAGCTTATATTCTAAAGGTATAAGAAAATATTCTAATAATAAAAATATCTAAAGCCCCTATAGCCAGATACTCAGGCTACTAAATAATGTTAGAATAGGAAATCTTTTTTACTTATAGTCTTAGAATATAAGTTACATGCGTATTATCTATTTACCGTGTGGTATAAATATAATAAGTTAGTTTATTATAACTAAACTAGTTATCACATAATAATTTATTATAGCTAAATTAGTTTATTATAGTTAATTATCTTCATATAGGAGAAAGGGGGGACGCTGAAGAGATATTTCCTATTAATTCAAATAACTAAATATATACGTTAAGATATAGTAGTTATATTTTTAAATCTTTACTAAAGTTTACCCTTCTAGCGAAATTTTTTTTACACTATTACTATACTATTATATTAATATTATGTAGCCGTATACATATCTTTATATTTACTCTAGTAGTTTATTAATATAATTCTAATAAAATATTAATAGTAGCTGCTAGATTTTTAGGCTCTATTATATAAAGGTATAAAGACCGCCTTTTATAAAGCCTATAGTTATTATATTAATAACTATTAATATTACTAGTATATAATCACTTTTATAGTAAAGTAAGTAAACATAATGTAATAATACTAATAGTAAAATATAATAAAAAAATAAATAGTATTTACTTAATATACTTTATAAAAAATACCTATAATTTTATTTTATATAAAACTTTTTAGCCTTAATATTTAGCTAATAATAATAAGGTTTTAAGCAAGTTTTTATAATGTAACTATAACTAGTTAGTGTAAACTATATACTATATTCTTTTTTACTACTTTAAATTTAAAAGAACTAAACTAATAGTTATAATAACTTATTATATAATATTATATAATATGCTTTTACTAGCGCCCTAGAGTTACTTTATAAAAGCTTAAATAACTTCTTTTTTTTTATTTCTTTTTAATACTAAAGTAGCTTTAATATAGTACTTTATTATTTATAACTACTTATAATTACTTATAGGTTTATACTAGCTGTAATAATAGTAGTATATTTATTAAAATAATTAGAAAAAATACTAAGTTAAAAAGGTAGTATTTATATAGCTATAAAGAAGTCTATAAAAACTAAAATACTTACTTAGTTTTAAGTAGTAAAAGTAATTAATATTAAGAAAATAAACAGCTTTTATTTATTTTAAAGCTTAAATTAATAGTAAAAGTTTAAAAAAAGGTATTAAAAAAAGAAATGAGATTATTTACAAAACATAAGTATAATAACATAAAATATAAACTATAAAAAAAGTAAGAAAAGAGAAATAAAGTACTATAATAATAAATTATTACCTTTTTTTTTAATATAGTATACTTATAATTTTTTTACTAGTAAATGTTTTTTATAAAAAAATTATTTTACATAAACTTATTAAGAGAACTAAATTAAGTAGTAAATAAAAATAATAATAATAAATAGTAAGTTATTAAAAAAATTCTGTTCTTAGCTTTTTAATAAACGTTTTTTAGAATATTAACATAAATAGTTTATTTTAATTTATAATAAATTCTTATAGTATTTTATATTTTGCTATTAATATTTTTGTAGTTTTATTTATTAACTTATATATATTACGTTTTTTATATATTAGTTTAAAGTATATATACTTTATTAATTAGTTTATTATTACTAGTATAGTATTATACTAGTATTTTTTGTACGTTATAAATATTAGTAGTTTTATAATAAAGCTTATTATAACTAATTTTTATAGTTTATTAGTTAAAGAAATTAGTTATATTAGTTTATGTTTTTTGTATTATAAATTCTTATTTTTTTTATAGTTAATATATTCTACTAAAATACTATAACCCTTTTTTTAAATTTCTAGAATTTAGAAACTTTTATTAATGTATTATATATATTTTTTTAATTTTCTAGAATTTATATATTTTTATTAAATATTAAATTCTAATTAATTTTATTTATAAATTATTTAGTATATAAATAGTTTTATTTTTATACTATTATAAATAATTTTAGTTAAATTTTCTAATTTTTTAAGTATTTTCTAAAATAACTATTATTTTAATATTTAAATGTATGCATTTTAGTATTTTTTTTTATAATTTTAATATTAAGTTATAAAATTTTAGTATATTTTTTACATAGTTAGCTTGTTAACTAAGTATATTAATTACTTTATTTTTTATAAAGTACTTTATAATTAAAAGTTATTAATAGTTTTAACTATTAAACTTATTATTAATTTAATTTCTTTATTTTAGTAAAAGCTATAAAATTTTAATAATTTAAGTATATAATAATTTAATTTTTTTAAGTATACTTGTTATTTTTTAAATACTTAAAGTTTTACTAATAATTTTATATTATAAATATTATAATTTAATTTAGTAATTATAAGTTTATATAATATAAAGTTTATTAAGTACTTTAATTTTTTTTTTATTAAAATTATACTAGTTGCTTTATTTAATATATTTACATAAATTTTTATATGTAACTTTAAGTTAAATCTTTTTAATATTAGTAGTTTTATAAATAATTTTTTAAGATTTTTAAATACCTAATTTTCTTATTTTTTTTTTTTTACTTAAAAAGTTAATTCTTTTTAAAAGTTTTATTAAAAGTATTATAATTCTTAAGTACTTTTTTATAAATTATTAGTAAAATTTTATAAAATTTTAAAAAAAAATTTATATTTACTAAAATTAGTTAACATAAATATTTGTTATTTTATTAAAATTAATTAAAATTTTATTTTTAAATATAACATATTTTAAGATTTTTACTTTTATTTAATAAAATGCCTACATTTTTTAAATGTAAAGTTTGTATTTTTAAGTTTTTATAAGACTTTTTTTATAAGTTTTACATATTTTACTAGTATTTTATTAGTATATATTAATATATTATTTAAATATACTATAACAACTATATTTACATATCAGTATAGTATATAATTAATAATTATTTAAATTATATAACTAAGTATTTAAATAGTTTGTATTTTATTTTAATAACTATTATTTATTTAAATTTTTTTATTATTTTAATTTAATAGTATTTATTTCTAATATTAAATAAACTAAACTATTTAGTTTATTGTAATTCATTTATAAATTTTATTATTAATTATGTAAAGTATTATTTTTTTATTATTACATTATTTAAGTATTAGTGATTAATATAAAGTTGTAATTTATTATTATTTTTTAGTATAAAAAGTATAAGTAAAACTATTTTACTTTTACTTACTTTAATATTTTTTAATTATTTTTAATATATTATTATAGCTCTTTTTACTAATAAATTAAAAGCTAATATAATAATTTTAATTTCATATTAATTTTAGGTTTTAATTTAATTTTATAGTTTTATTTTTAGTATTTTAGTAACTTGTTTTTAACTTTTTAAAAAACTACTTTTTAAATTTTATTTAATATTTTTTTTAGTGCTTTAAAAGTAGTATTACTAATTTTTTTTATTTATATACCTATTTTTAATAGTAAATAATATTTACTATAACTAGTCTTTTTTTTAAATATTTTATAGTTTTATTTCTTTAATTTATAATAGAATTTTAGTATACTAATTAGTTTTATTTTAACATAATATTTATTTAAATAACTTATTACTTAAATAATTACATTTTTACTAAACGTTATTAAACTATTATTAACGTGTTTTATTTATATAAACTTATTTAAAACTTTATATAAAATACTTTAGTTTTTAACTTATTTATTTAATATTAATAATTTACTAGTTTTACTATTATTAAGTAGTTTAGTTTTAATTTACTAATTTATTTATTTTTTTATTTATTTTTTTATTTATTTTTCGTATTTAAAAAAGTAAATTCTTTTTTCCTTAAATGTTTTATATATTAAGTATTTATTTAGTTAGTATTTTTTTTATTAATAATAACTTATGTTTTATTTACATTTATTATTTGTAAATTTACTATTTTTATTTTAAAAACATTTTAAAACTAGAAACTTTTTATGTAATTTTATTACTAGTTATTTATTTTAGTATTATTTTACTTAATAATATTTATATTTAAATTAGTATTTATTTTATATTAGTTTTTTATAAGTATTTATATTTAAATTTTAAATTTTTTTTAGCTTATAAAAATTAGTTTTATATTTTTATTAATTTCTTATTTTTTTGTTAAATTAGTATTTATTATTTTTTTAGTTTTTTAACTTATACTAAGTATTTATTTATTTATAACAATTTTCTTATAATATTATAATTTATATGCTTAATATTTTTATATATATATACTTTTTTTTACTATAATGTATTTAATAAGTAAGTAACGTAAATAAATAAGTAATATACTTTACTAAAAAAAAGCAACCTACTAACTTTTAAGCATAATATATTAATAAACTAAAACTTAATTAATTTATAACAAAAACAGGCTATTTTTAGCTATTTTTGTAATTAAGAAAAGCTAACTATAAAGCATGTAACAGGCTATAATAGTATATAATATTTCTAAACTAATATTAAAACAATAACTTATTAAAACTATCTTTTAACGTAATTATAAAACTAATTTAAAAAAGCTTAATAAACTAGAGAGAGTAGTTATTATTTAATATGTATTTAACTTAAATTTATAAGAATTTATTTTTAAGCTTAGTATTATAAAAAATATAGCTAATTAACTACTTACTATATACTCTAATAGTAAAGTTAATATTAAGTAGCTAAAAAACTTTTTATATAGTAAACTTTAGAAATTAAAATAGTATATAATTAAAGGTATAACTACTAAAGAGTTTTATATAGAAATCTTAAAATTATTAAATTATAGTTTAAGTGTATATACTATATAAAAGAGAAGTATAGTATTATTAAAGAAAATATATATAACTTTAATAAAACTAGCTTTTAA
>ML994621.1:356406-366685 GCA_010093925.1 Zopfia rhizophila CBS 207.26
CTACTAATACTAATAAAATAAAAAAATTTAAAAAAATTTAAGTAAACTATAGTTACTATACTAGTAGCTAATAATATTACTAGTATATATCTACTTTTATAGTAAAGTAAGTAAATATAAAATAGTAATACTAATAATAAAAAGTAAAAAAATAAAAAGTATTTATTTAATATATTTTATAAAAAATATCTATAATTTTACTTTATAAAAAACTTTTAAATATAAAAATTATTACTTTATGTTTATGTTATATATATTAAAAGAGTGCTATATACAAAAAGTTAGGAACTTAAAAAAAAATATTAATTAATTACTATATATAGTACCAAGTAATAATTCAAAACGTTACGTAAAAAAAAGAAATAAAATAAATTATAAATAAAGTATTTAAGTAAAAGCTTATGTACTAGTGTAAAACTAATATATAAATATATAATATAATAAAAAAGCTTATAAAAAAAAAGCTTTTTTAAAAAACTTTTATAAGATATTTGTGACGGTATATGCAGGCACATGCAGAATTACATACAGGATTACATATAAAATTACATACAGGATTATATATAGGATTATATATAGAATTATATATAGGACGTGTTAGCTAATTCTATTAATATATATAAGCCTCATCACTCGAATAACCAAGCCTTTAGTTTAGTTATTCTTATTAATAGATTAGTTAGGTTTTGTATACTATACTAACGTAATATTATAACTAAACTTACAGCGTCACTACGCTAGAGATAGTTAGGAGAATATTTTTAAATAAAAAGAATTAATTATACCGCATGATTATGGCTACGCTAGTGTTCGTCAACAAAAGAATCTCTCCTTATCAAGAAATTAAGGACAAGGAATCAAGGAATTAAGGAATCAAGGAATTAAGGAATTAAGGAATCAAGGAATTAAGGAATCAAGGAATTAAGGAATTAAGGACAAGGAATTAAGGTATTAAGGTCACTGTTTTTTCTCCTATTAAAACGCTATAAGCTAGAGCTGAACACTAATTAATAGTAACACTAACTAATTCTCTTAAGACCCTATAAGCTAAGTATTAGAGTATACTTACTATACTATAATATGAGCTTAAATCTCTATGTAACTAGGTTAATAAACTACGTGCTGTTACCGCTAGCTAGAACTAGCACTATTAATTACCTTCTATATATACTAGCCGCTTATGCTAATAACTTCTTAAGCTATTAAGATTTAATAGGAAGCCTTATTACTTTTGAACCTATCTACCTATAATAAGAGCAAAGATTCGAGTTAATAGAGAAGTTATAAATAACTTAATTACATAGTTCTACTACATATACAGTAATCTAGAGATGAATGTTTAAGTAATAGTTTTACCTTAGCTAATAAAAGCTAAGACCTATAGTATATAAAAGTATAATATAATCCTTAAATAACTTATGCGTGTGTTTAAGAACCCTAATTAATAACAGAAAGCTAAGAATACCCTATATAATATTTAATAGAGAGATAAGAAGTTACTGTTAAGCTATATTACTAAATTTAAGCACCTTATTTACGAAGCTGGAGCTCAGGCTTAGCCGGACTCTATTAAAATATTTATACTTAAAAATAGTCTTAACTTATTAACGCGTAGAGCTTTATTAATATAGCTATTAGTCCCATCATTCTATAACGCCTTTCTTTATATAATATAGTAACTATTATAATGTTAAATTACATTCGCTTATAATTACACTACTAATTACTATACTAATAGAATGAATATAAGTATAGTTACTAAAGTAGGGAGTACTCTATATTAAGGAACTAATACTCTAGAGCTTAGAGTAGTTAGCACTTTTAACTATAATAATACGCTATATATTTCTATTAGCTAATATAATTACTAGCGAAAGAATAGCGTATGTGTATGCTATAGATTAGTAACTTACTAAATCTCTAAATACACTTAGCATCCTACTATATTATAAACAACTACTATTAACTTATTTAATAGTAAAGATAAGATAGGACTAGCTTTTTAGACTCTTATTAATTAATTAACACCCTATTAATATTAGCTTGAGCTTTAAAAAGGGGTAATATAATAGTACATATAAACACATATAAGATTACATATAGGATTATATATAAAATTATATATAAAATTACATGCAGAATTATATATAGGATTATATATAGAATATATTAGCTAATTCTATTAATGTATATAAGCCTCATCACTTAAATAACTAAGCTTTTAGTTTAGTTATTTTTATTAATAGATTAGTTAGATTCTGCACACCATACTGACGTGATAATATTATTATTATTATTTCTATTTACCGCCTAATTTAGTCTCTCTAATGGGTTTATATAGACTAATTTCTTCTATAAGAAAAACTTACTAATAAGAAAACTTATTAATATACTATACTAGAGAGGCGCTAGTATTCTACTATTATAGTACTTCTTTTCTATTTTTTTTTTTTATATAATCTATAATTTTAGCTATTACATCTATCTTTTATAGATAATTTTATTTTATTTTTTCTCTTTTATTCTCTTTTTCTGTCTCCTACCAATTGTCTATGCTCTAGAATAGATAGAAGTTATCTATTTTCTTAGTATTAATTACTTTTATTACTTAAAACTAAGTAAGTAATTTCGTCCTTATAAACTATTTTATTACTGCTTAAGTACTATCTTTCTAGCTTAGTATTTTTTCTAGTTATTCTAATAGAAATAATACTATTAGTTCAGTTCTCTTTAGCCTAAGATAGTAAAAAAGAGTATAGTATATAGTCTATACTAGCTAGCTATAATTACACTATAGGAATTTATTTAGGACCTCTATTTTTACTAGCTAGGTATTAAGGTTAAGGACTTTTATATATAATAAAAATAAAGTAAAGCTTCTACCTTTAAGAGTCTTTTATAAAATAAGATTATAGATATTTCCTATAAAGTATACTAGGTAGATACTATTTATTCTTTTACTATACTTTACTATTAGCGTTATTACTTTATATTTATTTATTTTAAAATAAGGGTGGCTATATGCTAGTAGTGTTAATAGCTACTAATATAATATATTTATAATTTTTTTATATATCTCTATCTCTGCCAGCGTTAGCTAGAGAATTATGTATATATTATATATTATATAATAGAGTTTACTATAGCTTACCTATCTAAACTCTCTGCTATATATTTAAATATATAAGTTTTTTAATTTATTTCTTAAGTCTATTTTAGCGGCGCTGCTATTTACTTTTTAAATAAACTAACACATATATTTATCCTTTTAGACTATATAAATAGTATTATTAATAAGAGTATAATTCTCCTTTTATTATAAAGCCTACTATATATAAGTATTTTTAAAAGAACTATATATATATAAGGCTGTATAAGTCTACTAAGGATCCACCCTAAGGCTATTCTATAAAGTAAGTACTTTAAAACTATTTATTACTATTATTATATACTATACTCTATAATCTCTTTTATGCTTAGTAGATTATTTCATGTTATTTATAACTCTTTTAAGATAATAAACTATCCGTGTCTTATAAAAGTAGACTTTATAATAATTTAATATTATATAACTATTAGTCTCTTAGCTTTTTACTAATTAAGTTTATATTCTATTATTTTATTAAGTTTTACTTAAGTTTACTTAAGATTAATAACTTACGCGGTAGCCTAAGTCTGTAGTGCCTAAATTATTCTAAATATAAATAAACTAGCTACCTATTAAGGGCTGTAAGTATTATGTTATTTAAAACTCTTTATTAAATTACTATTAAAATATAACTAGTTATTTATTTAGTTATTAAGTCTGTTAAGAATCTGTTATTAAGTCTCTTATAAGTAGCTTAGAATTTTAGATTATTTCTACTTTTAGTATAACACACTCTTAAAGCGGCATAAGTATAGAGATATTTTATTATATTATTAAACTAAAATAGCTAATAAGATAGCTTTTTAGATAATATATTAAATAATTTTTACTTAGTTTTTTTATTCTTTAGTTAGTTGTCTGTACTTAGTATTTAAAAACTTTACTATTTTAATTATTTTAAGAGTTAAGCTTTTAAAAAAGAGCTCTCTAGTAATGCTAGATATTATATACTAGTAATAAACACAATCCTTACTATCAGTTTACTCTAGAGAATAAAATAATACGGAAAAGAACTTTTATATAACAGTATAAGTTAAATCACGATTTTAGTATTCTTTTTCTATAAGATATTATAAATAGTTATTATAATAATACTCTTTTTTTAAATTTAAGCTCTTATAATAGGTGTTTATATTAAGTCTTAAATAGTAAATTAATTTAAATTCTAGAAATATTTTTTTTATAGTAGTTATATTTTAAAAATGTTTATAAGTTATTATATTAAGTTATTATACTTAATTTATTTAATAAAGTATTTATAGTATTTTTGTTTATAATTAAAATACAGCTTTTTAATTTACTTAATATAGTATTTAGTATTACTATTAATTTTAATAAGTTCTAGTAATAAGTTTTATTAATTTAAAATATATTTAAATTTAAGCACAACTAGCTAGAGTAAAGATACATAAAAAAACTAAGATAATACTTAAAAATTTAGAAAGTTTAAGTTAGTATATATATAAAAAAACTACTTTAGAAATATAGTATTTTTTTTAAGATCTTTAATTCTAGTCTTTTAAATAATTATTTAGTTTTAATATTTTATACATTAAGCTAAACTATGTCTTTTATTTAGTAGTTAGATATAAATAATTATTTTTAATTTACATAATTTTTTTAAAGAGCCTAGGCTTAATTTTTTTTTCTTAAATTAGTTATTAAATATTAGCTATTTTCTCTACTATATAGTTAACTTCTAAAACTTGTAATACTTAATAAAACTATTTTTAAATTTTTATAAAAAATTTAAAACCTATTTAAAAGTGTTAGCTTGTGTTAGCTAAAAATAGTAAAACTTTTATAAATTTAAATATAGTATTATTAGCTTTAAACTATACTAAAAAAAGCTAGTTTATTTAGTTATTTTAGTAATAGTTTATATATACATATAAAATTTATTTTATTATACTATTAACTTTTTTTATTTAACTATTAGTTTCTAGATAATATGTAGAAAACAGTTAAAATTTAATTTATAGTTATTTATAAAATTTATTATAAAAAGTAGAAATAAATTATGTTTCTTAGTTTAATATAATTGTTTCTAAAAAGCTATAGTCTATTTATATGTACTAGTAAAAAAGACAGGCTATATTTATAATAGTTATATTAATATAAAAAATTAAGTATTAGTATTTTATAAAATAGTTTACTACAACTATAATATTAATACAGCTTTTAGATTTTAAGAAATTCGTAATAAAGTTTATAGAAATATTCTTCTACTTTTTTTTAAGAATAAGTAAAGACTTTAAAAGGCTATAATCCTTTTATTAAAAGGCCATAAATTTTTAATAAGTATAGTAATTAAAAATATATTAGTATATTATTTTAAATGTTTAAAATAAATAGTATTTATATTATAGGATTTTAAAAGTCTTTTTATAACTAAAGTAGCTACTAATAAAGAAATTATATATAATTTAAAAAATCTTAAATTTAAGTTTATTATTATTTAATATTATTAATTAGTTGTAGTAGTATAATTAACTTTTCTAGTTTTTATACTTACTTACAAAAAACTTCTTAGAATATTAAATTTTATTTTATTTTATTTTAGCAACAGAATTTTTTAAATAAACTTATTATTAAAGTACCTATTATTAATAATTTATTAAATAAACCTATTTATTTTAGTTAAGTTTAATTCTAATGTTTTATTAAATAGTTTAAAGTAAAAATGTGTTTATTATTAAACTTTATAAGCTTTTTTTTAAGCTAAAGTATTTTATATATAGTAAATAAAAGTATTTAGTTTCTTACTCTACTTACTAGGCTAGTACATAATTATAAAGTTAAATTAAAATAAGTATTTAGTTTAATAAGTTTATTAGTAACTTAGTTATTTTATTATAATAAAGTATTATAAATTCTTATAGTTACTTAACACTTAAATTAAGAAATAGTATTTTTTAGTTGGAGTCTTTATTATTTAAAATAGCATATAATAGCTAATAGCTTTTTATTATATATTTTATAGTTACTTTTAGTAGAGCTTGATTTTTTAAAAAGTAAGTAATAAATTTTAGTTTACTTAGTTTATTTTTCTAAGAAAGTACTTTAGTAGTTACAAAATTTAAAAAACTAGCTTTTATAATAATTAGTAACTTTAAATTAAAGTATTAGAAAATTAGAACAGTTATAAATATATATTTTAAAAATTTAAATACTTTTTAACAAGTGTTATTAAATTTAAATTAATTATTTTTTTTTAGTTAAGACTATAAACAGAAATATAATATAAAAAAAAGTTATTAATAAATTATTAATAGAAATTAGTAAACTTTAAAAATAATTTTATATTTTTTACGTTTTTACATCTTTTTACGCTTTTAAAAATTTTTTAGTAAAGAATGTTTTTTACTTTATTTAAATTTATACTAATTTCTTTTATTAAAATTATATACCTAAAATAAGTAACTTGTTTTTAATAAAACTTATATTTATTAATATTAAATTAAAGGCTAGTTTCTTTTAAAGTTTTTAAACCTTATTTTACGTATTATTTATATTTACATAAAAAATTACTATAAATTAGAATATTATTAAAGTAAACTATACAGAATATATTAAAAAATAGTTAAAAAATATTATTTATATAGTAGTAGTACATACTTAGTGTATTAGCTAAATTAAAAAGTATAATAAAATATTTAAATAAGCTATATTAAGTTTAGAAAGTAGTTAACTATTTATTTATTTTTACTATATAAAGGTAATTAAAAGCTAAGATTATATTTAACTTTATAAAATACTTTACTTTACTAAAGTAAAATAGGGTTTCTTAAATTACTAAAATAAAATAATAGTTTTTAATATTAACAGCATTTAAACCTGAATAGTTTATATAGAATTAAAAACTTTTATTACGTTTTTTTTATAAAAATAACTAGTATAACTATAGAAAACGTGCTTACTCTAATAAATTTTTTAGTAAAATAATTATTAAAATACTTTCTAAAAACTTTTAATTTATTTTAAAAAGGTTTATAAAAAGGTTTAAATTTAGATTATTTTCTTTTTTTAAAAATAATCTTATAGTTATATAAATAATATCTAAGTAGTCTATTAGCTTCTTTATATAAAAATATTTTAAAAATATTATAGTAATTCTTTAGAACCTTAGTAGCTAAATTTATGTAAATTTTTAAAACTAAAGTTTTATTAATATTAGCTATTAAAATAGTAAAGATTTTGTATTTATGTTTTTAAAATATTTATATAAAAGAAGCTGTCTTAATTAAGTAAATGTTTATACTTAATTTAAGTTTCTTATAAAAATTTTTAAGTAAAGTTTTTACTAAAAAGTTTTTATTTAATTTAGTATTACATTTAGGTATGTATTTAAATATAAATTTAAACTCTAAATAACAGTCTTTTAAAACATAATTTATTAAAAAAGTTTTTAAGTAAATATTTAATTTTAATAACTAGTAGTTTATTTTAGTTAACTAGTAATTATTTGAAAATTAAGTAGTTAGTAATAACATTAGAAAATAAATTTAAGTATACTATATATAAGTAGTATTAAAGTAAGAACTTTTTAGTAAAAAGTTTATAAAAAGTTTTTTTAAGTAGGTAGCATATTTTTTTAAGTAAATTAGAAATCAAAATAAGTATAAGTAGTAAGCCTAGTAATAGAAAGCATTAAAAAGCAATTTTTATAAGTTATAGTTAAAATTAACTTTATACTTTTTTATTTATAGTTAACTAAAAATTAGATTATAATTTTTAGTAGCTGTTTTAAAAAAGCAGATATTATTAACATAATTTAAGTAATAAAGAGTTATATTAATAGTATATAAAATATAACCTTCTTTAAAGTATTTATTATTAAAACTAGTAGAATAAAGAATATTTAAAAAAAGTAAAAAACAGAGTTTCTAAACATAAGCTAAAGGTTTACTAATATAACTTATACTAGTAGCTTTAGTATTAATTAAAGGAATAAGAAAATAGAAAAAGCTATTTTATTAAATAGTATACAAAATATTTACTTAATAATCTTAAAAATTAGTTATTAAGTAAAAAGTTTATAAGTTAATAAAAATTTAGTATTAGAAATATTTTAGAAAGTAACTTAACTTTAGAATAAAGCTTTTAATAAACTAGCTTAAAAAGTTTAAAAGTATTTTTAATTATAAAAAAATTTAAATTAAAAAAAAAGTAAGTTAATTATCAGAATTTAAATAAGCTTATAAATTAAAGTTTTAATAAGAAAACAAAGTAGTTTTAAAAAATACAGCTATATTTATTATACTTAAAATATTAGTTATTACACTTTTAAGCTTCTTATTTATCTAATTTAAAGAAAATATAATTAAAGGTATTAATTTCTATAATATTAAAGTCTTATTATAATACAAATTATAGCTTACAATAATATAGTATAAAAAAATACTAAAAATTATTATTATATAAAAATATTAAGTTAGTGTAGTTATTTAATATATTAAAAATTTTAATACCTACTATTACTTAGTAAGGTTTATTACTTAGTAAGGTTTATTATTTAATAATTTTTTAACTATATAATTAAACTAATTTTATTTAATTTAGTATTAGCAGCTAGTTTATAGAATTTAGTAAAATAAATAGTAAAACTTTTTTACTTTTAGTAGAATAAATTAAGTTTACTTAAAATAGTAATTTTTTTATTTAGGTCTTTATATATAGTTAGCAAAAAAATTATTAATTACTTTATTATGTATATATTCTAATTTATAAAAAAGTCTATAAATGTTACTAAGTTCTTTTTTAGTTTTAAGTGTATATATAAAAACTAGAAACATTTAGTAAAATATTAGTTAATATTATTTTCAAGTTTATAGTAAAGTTTTCTAATAAAAATAAGTAGATTTTTTTAATTTCTAGTAAATATTAAAAAGTTAAGTAAGTAATTAGATTTCGTTATTACTAATAGAGTAGTAGAACTAAGTATAGAAATTAACTTTACTTACTTAACTATAATTTAGAGAACTTAAAAATAGATACTAGTTATAATTATAAGTAGAATTAAAATTATAGAACTTAAGTTATTTTTAATTAAACTAATAGTAT
Source organism: Zopfia rhizophila CBS 207.26 (assembly GCA_010093925.1). Classification (NCBI taxonomy): domain Eukaryota; kingdom Fungi; phylum Ascomycota; class Dothideomycetes; family Zopfiaceae; genus Zopfia; species Zopfia rhizophila. The sequence goes on from ML994621.1 coordinate 365,618, forward strand.
CTACTAAAACTTTTTTAGTAGCAATTACTTAAATAGTAAAGTAAAGAAAAATAAATATAGTTTATTTTTAAACTTTCTATAATTTGTTTTAGAAAGTATTAATAAATTCCTATTGTTATATTTACTAATATTCTAGCTATATTTACTATTATTTTAATACTTTAGTAAACGTGTTTTATATTGTAGTTATTAATTTCTTAAATAACTACATAAATTCTATAATTAAAAAAAAGGTATTTAAATATTTAAATATTTTACTAATAATAGTAATAATATAATATTATATTATAAAAGTATTATATATAAAAAATTAAGAACTTAAAAAAGAGTATTAATTAATTACTATGTATAGTACCAAGTAATAATTTAAAACGTTACGTAAAAAAAAGAAATAAAATAAGCTATAAATAAAGTATTTAAATAAGAATTTATATACTAGCACAAAGCTAATACATAAACATGTAATATAATAAAAAACTTTATAAAAAAAACCTTTTTAGAAAGCTCTTATAAAGTATTATAAGTAGTTACTATAATAATATAAAAGTTTTTAGTTTTAATATTTAGCTAGTATTAATAAAAGTTTTAAATAAGTTTTTATAATATAAATATAGCTAGTAAGTATAAACTATGTACTATTATTTTTTTTACTACTTTAAGCTTAAAAAACTAAACTAATAGTATTATTTTTATTAAAATAAAAAAAAAAATTATTTAAGTAACTATAAAGTAGTTTATAAAGTTTAAAATACTTACTTAGTTTTAAGTAGTAAAAGTAATTAATACTAAGAAAATAAATAGTTTTTAATTATTTTAGAAACTAAACTAATAGTAGAAAATTTAAAAAAAAGTATAAAAGTTTTTTTAATTATAAAACACAAGTATAATAGCTAAAAATATAAACTATATAAAAAAAAGAAAGTAAAAAGAAAATACTATAATAGTAAAGTATTAGCTACTTTTTAGTATAGTATATTAATAATTTTTTTTATAAAAAAAATTAGCTTGTATAAACTTACTAAAAGAACTAAATCAAGTAGTAAATAAAAATAGTAATAATAATAATAA